>VZTO01023876.1:12527-49346 GCA_013400615.1 Syrrhaptes paradoxus | reverse complement strand
AGTCAAAAAAGTTTTCTTAGTTCTCTTTCAGCCCAGCCAGCCTGCCTCTGAGGGCACACACCCATGCCAGCACCCTGCTCCATGGGGCACTGTGCACACATCTGCAGCAAGGGCAGGTTAAACTGAGCAAACGTTTCCCTTCAAGCTCTACATTTCTCCCACTTTTTGAAACACTTATCTCACGAGAGTAGAGCAGAGGGGGAGAATCACCTCCCTCGACCTGCTGGTCATGCTTGTTTTGAGGCAGCCCAGGACACAGTTGGCTTTCTGGGCTGCAAGCACAGAGAGGCAGCTCATGTTGAGCTTCTCATCAACCAACACCCCCAAGTCCTTCTCCTCAGGGCTGCTCTCAAGCCATTCTCCTCCCAGCCTGTACCTGTGCTTGGGATTGCCTCGACCCATGTGCAGGACCTTGCACTTGGCCTATTACAAAAAGTAATAAAACCTTCCTACAGAAGGAAAGTCCATTTGCACTTCCACGCGCGCTCTCTCTGACTAATCTTATTCTGTTTTAATTTATACATATTTTATGTTACTTTCCAGGCTCTGGAAGATGAACCACTTTATTCTACTTTTCTCACTGTTCTTGGCTCCAGCTTTTGCTGACAAAGAAAGTCAGAAAACAAACCAAAAGTTTTCTTCAAACAATGCCAGTCACAAACGACTGAAGAGAGACTGGATATGGAACCAAATGCATATCAAAGAAGAGATTGATACGCCATTACCACACCATGTTGGCAAGGTAAATAGCAGCCTGTTAGCAATGAATAATTAGAAATGCAGACAGCAAGCGTGTATCTTGACAAGTATTACTTGTTTGCAGTCTAGGCAGAATAGAAGAGAAAAAAAAAGGATACAGAAATGGGACTTAATAGTGACAGGCTAACATGTTAATCTCAAGAATGTGGACAGAGTAAATCAAGAATAACATCAAAGGGATTCTAATTTTTTTGAAGAATACAAATAAATTTTAGAGAATGGCAAGTATGGAGCATCTGCAGTGAAGAAACAATTGCATCACATGCAGGTGCATTGTTAGGAAGAAAGTCTGGCACCTGATGTACGTCACTATTTTTCTGGCAGCTCAAGGTTCTTTCAAAAACCTAGGAGATCAGCTAATAAAAACATATACATTAAAAAACATACAGTTTACATCTCTCAGCTTGGATACAAAACAAAAGTGCTCTAGTTAGGAATACTGTTATACAATCAAAAAATTTGTTTCACAAAGTGAAATAAAATACTTTTTAAAAATAATAATGAACATTGACCTGCTTGCAAACTCATTTTCTTCAGGGCAGCACTCACAAAATCCTATGATTAACTGCATATCACCCAGACAAAGTTCTTCCAATCTAGTCTTTCAAATTGAACTGCTTTGACACTTTTCAGATAAATGCAGTTGTACATTTTCCTCCCATGTACAACAATCAGCATCTGTCAAGGCTGCCTCGGCAAAGTGAAACAGACCTTTCTGGATCAGTGCTGCTCACCGGCAGAAAGCACAAGAGAGAGAGAAAAGAGGCCATAGGGTGCTCTCAGCTAACACAGGGTATCTCTGTTTCATTTCAGACCAATTCAGTAGCAGATTGAGGAGAACACTTCTATTCCTGGAGCTGTCCTAAATAAGAGTAATTCACTTTGTACTGTGCTCTGCGGTCTTTCAACAGTGGAATGCTTCTGATTACTTTTGCAATGGCTGTGTTCAGTGCATTGCATTTGCAGGATTGAACACTTGATAAAACCTTTAAAAAAAGACCACAGCAGCAGCGTGGCAGAACTGAGTGACAGCTGCAGGAATATGCTGATACATTTTGATTTTATCTTTCATGACCTTGGATGCTTTCCTTTGTGTGTTCATCCTCGGTTTGAGAAAAGGCAATCTGGGAAGTCTATACCTTTTACACTGAATAAGTAAATAAAAATTGAGAAAGAAGGCTCAGATTATACTATCGTTAAGAAAAGGGTGAGGTTATTTCTTGTGTTACATCGCTGGAGCTGTAAACTGTTCTTCAACAGCCCCATCAACCAGAAGCATGATAAAACTATGTAAAACGAGGCAAGAAAATTTTAGTGACATATTTCAAAACAGAAAACGGAAATGAAAGAATGTTCAGCAGTAAATGACAACTAGAGGATAAATCAAATCCTCAACACCAAACAGCTGCAATTTACAATAGCATCAGAAACAAAAGACTACAAATTCTTGGTCAAACCCAGCAATTTCAGCTTGCTGAAATAAGAGTGCTGATACTGTGCACAGAAAAATGTGGTTTAAACCTTCTATCAGCATCCTTAGATGGGTGAAGGTATAGAAAGGGAAGAATCATTGGATTATCTCCAGATTAAATAACGTACAACAACATCTGGGAAAGGATTAAACAACATTTTAAAACTGATTAATATTAATTCCTTTTATGCCATCCCTTTTTCATTGCATATAATCTTAAATTTTAAAATCTATGGGGTGGAAATTTAACCTTACTGTCATAGCATGAGCCTAAAGACTGACTACAAAGAAATTGCATGCGATTAAACACAAGAAAGCTGGCAGCTATGGCAGGAATTGTGCTAAACGCTAAGTAATAGAGACTAATGCTGCATAACGTCAATAGCTGCACAAACAGATTTGATCCTGTAATTCTGTGAAATCTAAACAAAATCTCTGCTAAATTCAGAGTGCTGCTTGCAAACGAGGAGCTCAAACTGAACATGGTGGCGTGTGTTATTTCAGACATAATGAGGTTAATGACTTGTACATGCTAACTGCATGAACAATTTATGTTTTTAGGTAATACGAGACATGATCTTAAAAAAAGATATTCTTTATATATTCTTCATATATAAGCAAGCAAGTTACAGTCTGGAGGCAAATTTCATCCTATAACCCTGCACAGGCGTAGCTACTGTCGTGCTGTTTGTTCAGTAATAATCCAGCTGACATCAAAACTCTTGATGGCTATTCTGGTTTCAAACTGAGTCTGAAGAAGAAACGGTGTTGCATCTGGATGCCAAAGCCCACTTTCATCTCTTTGAATTATATTTTCCTTCTAGATCACCTCAAGTGTAAGGAACAACAACGCTAAGTATATCATCGAAGGTGAATATGCCAACACTATCTTTAAAGTGGAAGAAACCAGTGGTGATGTATATGCATTTGAGAGGCTAGACAGAGAAAAGAAAGCGGAGTATGAGCTGACAGCTCTCATTATTGACAGAAGAAACAACCAGTCACTGGAACCCCCATCTAAATTCATTATCAAGGTTTATGATATTAACGACAATGTTCCTGTGTTTGTACAAAAGGTATTCAATGGATCTGTCCCAGAAATGTCACCAGTAGGTATGTTCTTCCATCACTCATTTCTATTCACGTCTCTCATTGAAAAGCAGATTTTATACTAAATATGCTGTTTGAAAATCCTTTTCTAGGAACCTCAGTCACCAAAGTGACAGCTGTAGATGCTGATGACCCAACAGTTACAGGTCATGCCACAGTTACCTACCAAGTCATTAAAGGAGACGAATACTTCACAGTTGATGACTCTGGTAAGTCTGATACACAGATGTCCTTGAACTTTGTCTTTACCATACACTTTGAAGAAAATGTAGTTTTAAACCTTTTTATATTCTGGACAAGGGGGATAATAATTCAAAATATAATTTTAACCATAATTTAGAAAGATTTTTCATTCACACTCACATAATGCCACTGTCTGCATCTGGAAATGAACTCATAAAGTCAGGACATCAGGTGCTGTGAATTAAATGAGAAGATAAAAGGTCATTTTTTTCCCCGCTGATGAAGAGACTGTGTAGGACCTAACAGAAGTTCATGTTTTCAGCTTAGCATGGATACCACTCCTTTGACCAAACAGGAAAAGAGGAATACATAAACTCTGAAGCAGCATTCAACAATCAATAACTCAACTTTTGCATTCCTAAACTTTCTTGTTTAAATTTTGCCCTGACTTAAAAATAATGTCAGTATCTCTTGTAATCATACCAGTACTCTGGAGCAAATAACCCAGATAAAGAGGTGCTCAGACAAACTCCCTAGACGCTGCAGTGACCAAGTTTAGACATCATTAGACTTTTGAAGGAGCAAAGATCAGTTTAAAGCAAGGTACTGCACAAAATCTCCCAATATGCTGTCATACAGAAAAATTTCTAAAATTTCTGGCCTTAGAAAAATATCAGTATAAAAATGCTACTTAAAGCTGAATGTGTGGCATAGGACAAAAGTTTGCTGTAAAAATTAAGAGATGTTGAAGGTGCTGCAAAATCTAATCATATTCAATGTTATTTTTTCAAAGGTGTGATTTCTACCACAAGGGCTGATTTAGACAGAGAGAATCAATCAACATATGAAATTATTGTTAGAGCAAAAGATGCTCCAGGTTCTTCAGGGGATTCAAGCACAGCCACAGTCATTATTACATTAACTGACATCAATGACAACTTCCCAGTATTCAAGCACCGTAAGTATAATGCAAGTGCTGTATCATTAGAAAAGCAAGGGTTGACACAACTATAATGAATTTATGTCAGAGTTCATCACAATTCAATTTATCTTAAAAGTGGACAAAAGAATCTTACATATTCAGAATGTCTTCTGTATTTCAGCCCTAGCTACATTTTCCTGGGCAATGCATGCTTAGAGGAGAAAATAAAATCAGTATTAATGTCATCACTTTATGTAAGATCTTGACATTTTGAGAATTAATTATATTTTTTTATAAAAAATACATCAAAGTGCTGTCTGTAGAGATATATAATGCTGAATTCTCAACTAAATATTTTTCTGTATGTCCATAAACTAAGAACAATTTTTAACTAAGTTCTAACTTCCATGTACACACTCTTTATATCTTTTTTGTTCTTGTTTGTTTTTTTTTAACAGCATCATTTCACTTCAAAGTTCCTGAAAACATTTCAGTAGGAGGAGAAGTTGGCAGAGTCAAAGTAGAAGATATTGATGAACCACAACATAGAAATACGAAATACAGTTTTGTCAGAGGAGATTACAGAGACACCTTTGAAATTGTAGCAAATCCCTTCACAAATGAAGGAATCATCAGGCCAAAGAAGGTACTTTTCCCAGTAACAAAGATGATTATTTTGTTTTTCCATATGTAACAAGAGTGTTTGATTCAGTTTGGGACTAGCAGCAGGAAAAAAATGGAAATGTGTGGAAGTCAGCATGAAATATGTTCATCCTGAAAATCCTGTTCTGTAAGCTCTCCGAGAAGAGCTCATTCTTTTACTAGCCCATTGTTTTCCTAGCCCATTTCAACTGCCAGTCCTGGGAAAATCTAGAATTACTGCAGAGTGCAATGGAGACTGTGTCAGATACTCAGGTTACGCACTTCGGGCTCCTCTCAAACTTGAGATACTCGGACATTTTGAAGAGTCAGTGATTTAAGAGTTGGACCAGCTGACCAAGTCAAAGAATCTTTCCCCTTCCTCAGCCCAAGTGAAACTAAAGTAGAAAATGTGAACAAGTCCACCTGACCACTCTTCTAAAACTGCTCTTTACTGTTTGGCACTTGCTCCAACCTGAGCCACCGCTCCCTTACTTTCCCCAGGGTGTTTTGAGAGCTTCCCCACTAGCTCCTCATAACTCTTTAAATGGGCCCAGATTCTCCAAAGCTTTTACTATGGTTCGCTCTTTGTTTTTTTAATTCTCAAACCTACTTGATTTGTACCAAGTGACATTCCTGTGTTATTGACTTACAGTAAAAAAAAGAGGAGGAAGGACTATAAATTACCTCCTGCAATCATCAGATTGACAGGAGTGTGTTTTTCTTGTGCAAATGTCTCTCTGTACCTGTTAAGACTAGAAATGCCATTAAGAAAAAGATAAAACTTTAAGCAAAAAATATACCAAGTATTCCAAGACTGGCAGCAAAATCTTCAGCTGTGGTCGCACGAGGAGTAAGCAGCTTTCCTTCACCGAATGCAACCCTTCTCCTGGTCTTCCCAGGACCTGAGGAGTGCATTGCTCTCAATATCTGCCCAGAGGAGGAGCAGTAAGAGACCCCACACATACACACTGAGTGATGTGGAATCAGCTCATCTTTTAGCATGCAGTGGGCAAGGCTCACCCCACTGTTTTGTAACATGCTTTTGGCCATACATATGTCACATTCTTAAATATGCAGCCATGTGAGATACAATTTCAACTGCTAGATAAGCACTACCACTCCCATTTGCAATGCCTGCTCAGAGAAAAACAACAGTCACCACAGTTAACTACCGTGTATTTCATGGTGGTTTTATTATCTCAGGCAATAGTACAAAGGGACTCAAACTTTGAAATGAGCAGCAGCTGGGCACTTCTGACTGCCCTAGCTCCTGGCCTTCCTTCCATTGTGGGATTCCTTTTATAATCTCAGTCAATGGGAAAAACAAGGAAACGGATGTCATTTATCACAAAATGCCCCAGCTATCAGTCAGTGCAGCTATGAAGTCTGACTTGAATGACTTCAGAACAGAAAGCCTAGCTGAGAAGAATCCGGTCCCCAACCTTCGAGAAACAGGTTTTGGTAGCTACAGAATTATAAAATTATTTAAGCTAAGAAATACCTGCTGAACTTAGAATACTGGATGAATCTGTTCAAAACCAGAAGTTGCTGAAGCCACTCTTTTTATGAAAGAAAAGTTCAATTTGGAAATGCTCTCCCAAAAGTCTAGCTAAGATGCAATTTGGTAATACAATTAGAGCACAGAGCTTAAATTTGCATCGATAGCTAATTTAAAGTTTACCTATACGTCTCCAAAGAAAAAATATCTCTGTCTTTTTTCTAGCCCCTGGATTTTGAAAAAGTGGCAGAATACCGGTTTGACATTGAAGCAACAGATCCCACAGTCGACCTCCGCTATTTTAAATCTGGTGGCTCTAGAAGCATTTCAACAGTCACCATTGAAGTCACCGACGTTGATGAGCCTCCTGTCTTCACTAAACTACCATATGAATTCAAAGTAAGGGAAAATGACCCAGAAATAAGAACACTTGGTTCAGTTTGGGCACATGACCCTGATGCAGCTAAACGGAAAATCAGGTAACACGACACCAGCTTTAGTGATTCTATTTGTTAATGATTCCAAGAATTTCACAAAGGACTGAGATTTTGGCCCTGTGTTTCAGAATCTGTATGCCAAAAAAAAAAAGTAATCTAATTTTATTTTTCCAACACTGCAGCCACAGATATATATGGTAACCAACAAACACAAACATAAATTACATTTACCTATGTAATTACCACATAAAATTACTGATAAAACATTTGCACATTTACAGGAAAATGCATAATTTTGGATATCTTTACTGTAATAAATTTCTCAAGCAGGTGCTTTGCAGAAAAAATAGACTTTGAAATAGCAAAAGACAATAACCTAGAAACTTTTCCAACAGATACATTTTAGTCTCTCAGCTTGCTTAATTTTAGGGAAATATTCTGAGACCGCCTGGTCAAGATATTAATGTAATTTGTCACACAAGAACTCTCTGACCTTCCACTATGAAGAACTTAAGTGAAACATTATTATCACGCTTGCATTGACTTATCTCTTTTTAAACAATTAAACAGATTTATTCGACGAAGAGGTAGTCCTAATGGAGACTATATTAGGGTATCCGATACTGGAATTATTCAGCTCCCTAAGCCCCTGGACAGAGAATTCAGTTCCTCATACAACATCACTGTAGCAGCTCAGGAAATCCTTGAAGATGGTAAGTGCTGTCCACTTCCCTGTTTCAAAGAAATCAGTATACAACTTTACAGCAGGACTGTAGTGTATCAAAAAGGAAAGTCACAACCTGACAGCCTGTTTCCACTAAGCTACGAATGAAAGGGATGCTTGCAGGGTTTGCACAATAATCTTCCAAATCAGATGAGTACCTACAAATACGTCAAACACAGTTTTAAGATTTGGCCCCTAGCTATTACAAAAACACATTCAGTTTGTTACAAGGAATAGAGAGGGCATGAGGAGAGGAGGAAGCTTAGGAAACATGGATAAGCCTGTGGTTAGAGCAGACACATTGCACCCAGCTTCACCCACTTACGCAGAGTTATAAAATCCCCCTCCCACACTACTGCCCCGGGAGCATCCTCGCATAGCTTCGCCCGGGTTCAGGGAACAGGGCAGGCCAGGGGCCAGTCCCAAACTCGGTCTGGGGGAGGCTGGCCTTTTCTAGAGAGTGAAAGACATGGAACAATATAGACATGCCCTGTTCTGTGCCTGTTGCCTTGGAGCCAGAGAACAATGCTGGACACCATAGACATACAGTATGAAGAATCAGGAAACCATAAGAAATTGTCATTTTCTTCCTCATAGATCCTTGATGATTCAGCCCAACAGAACTTTCAGGAAACTATGTGAATCTGTTAAAGGAAAAGTTTAAATAAATGATGGAGCTAGAAACTCTCCATATTAATCATGCAGGAGGCACAGATGATACAAACAGTGAAAAGGCAGAGCTAAATTGCACTGAGATTCAGATACCTGAGAAACCTGTACTGTTGTCATTTCAGGCCGTCTTTCTGACAGAGAATCACACGCCCAAGTTCACGTAATAGTTACTGATGAAAATGATAATGCTCCTGAACTTGTTTATCCTGAGGAACCCAGAGTGTGTGAAAATGCTGCACCAGGAAAGGTGAGATAGGATGCAGAGTTCTTCCCTAAAACCTGAATTATCTACTTGCAAGCTCAAGTAAAAGATGCCTTCTAGTAAAAATTAGTGTCAGTTTTCATACCCAAGAACCTGATCATTTTGTTGACTTCTAAAACATCAATGGTCAGAAATCTCCCTTCAGGACTTTACACTGTTGGAATATTGAGTTTTATCTGCTTAAGCACGTGAGCTGCACAGTTCCTCTCCCTCCAGGCTTTTAAGTACACACGTGCAGTAGCAATTGAACTGCGAAGTACAGTCAAGCCTTGCAGAGCAAAAGTTAGCAGTTTGCTTTTAGCACATAAACGTTCATACGCGATACTGAGAATGAAACCATTTCAAAATACTAAGAGAAACATAGCTGCATATAACATTATTGTAGTATTCATCAGAGTGCAAGTATCTGCATGCACAAATAGTGTTGGTTCCTGTGGGTTTCGATGTTTGGCCTCAGACACATTTAGCCCATACATACAGTGTTTGATTAAGAGACTTTGTCACAGACTGGACCCTCTGACAGAAACTGTTAGAACACACAAGGTATTCTTTCACCTTTAATTTAATTTTCTAAATACCTTTGGGATACAATCATACACATTTTTTACATTTTATACATCTAATCTACCCCAGGTTGAGGTTTTCAAAAACAAGCATCTCATTCAGGAATGGCAGTCTCAATGACATTCAATGAATGAGACTCATACTTGTAAGTCAGTTGAACACTTCAGAAGACAGCACTCTTAGGTATTTAAATGAGCCACGTCTTTGAGCCAAAGACTTTTTTTTATGCTTTAATTACACAAGATTTCCTCTTTTGTTTCCCACCTGTGAATGAAGGGGCAAAACTGCTCTTCTTGAAGAGCTACAAGGAAATTACTTGTCTTGAAAGAACCTGAAGAGAAGCATCACAAGATATCTTTGTCGTGCCCTCTACTGCAGGGTTATACAGGATACACAGCCCACCTTGAACTTAAATACTGTAAGCGGTTTTATCACTGGAGGCAATGTATACTGAAAATTATAACATCTTCCATCTTTGCAGGTAATCATCAGGATTTCAGCTACTGACAAGGATGAAATATCACCTAGAGGTTTCTTCAGATACACCCTGGCCACAGAAGACAGCAACTTCTCCTTGGTTGAGAACTACGGTAGCGTATCCCTGCGTATTCTCAGCTCAACAAAGTGAGACACTAGGACATGGGAGAAAAGCTATAGCAATGACCTATGATCGGTCTAGCTGAGCTAAGTAACAATTTATTTTTAAAGGCTTAACTTACTGAAAAAAAAAGTTTCTTGTTGCCACACAAGTTCCACTGGGTTTCCTAAAGGCTGGCTCTGTCTAAAGGGAAGATGTACCAACTGACTGATAATCTATAAGGAAAATCTGGTAGAGATTATCACTTAATTAAATGTCATTACTTCTTGCAGATAACACAGCTAATATCACTGTCAAATATGGACAGTTTAATCGTGAAGTTGCCAAAATCCACTACCTGCCTATCATCATCTCCGACAACGGTGATCCCGAGCTCAGCAGCACAAATACACTTGTCATCAGTGTCTGCAAGTGTAATGAAAAAGGCAACTTCACTTTTTGTGAAGAAAGAGCTAAACAAATTGGAATTGGTGTACAAGCACTGGTGGCAATTTTTATCTGTATCTTCACAATCATTGGTAAGTATTTTGACTTTTGTAATGTTCTCTGACTTAAAATGTGTGGATGTTTTGGTTTTGTTTTTTCTTAATTGAGGTCTACAAAAGCTTTGCAGCTATAAAAATGGTCAGGAAGGCAGAAATAGTATAACTATTTGATTCACCTTACTCGCTCATTCTATTTAGCCTGTTTGCATAGTTTCAGCAACAAAGCTGTTCTACTGGAAAGGCTGCATCACTGGAAAGGTTATTGCATGTATGCATAATATACTTGATTTACTGTTAGTAGGCTCACATGCTCCTATAAACCAGGAAATTTGTGCTGAGGCAATAACAATAGGATTCCTGTTTCCAAAGGCTGAACTAGTCTGGAAACCCTTTAAAAAGTACAGTGAACATTTATACATAAATAAATCTGTAACAGATCAGCAGACCAGTACTTGCTGTATTTGGAATCTATCAGAGAAGGGGCAACATTTTTTCTTGCTTAAGAAGAGGCCTCCTTTGCAATTACCACATAAGTAGCATTTGATGCCTGGCATTAAAACATTTAGCAGGTGAAGACAGTAGTTGATCTAATGAACTTGTGACACTATGCATTTCTACTTGTGATTCCAGCTCAAGAGTCAGTTGTACAATTCCTGTACAGGCTGAACTGCTTTGAGAAATACAAACCCTACAGTTAAACAGTACTTTAAACTATTTTTTTAACAAATGTGTTTCAAAAATTCACTCCGGAAAAAAAGCACTTCAGATTGTGTTACATATCTTAAATGCAATTTGTTTTACTTCCTTACTTCTCCATTTACACATGCTCATCTAAGTTTTCTTTGCAGTAATCGCAATGATACTTCTTCTAAGAAAGAAACACAAGAAGGATTTGAGTGGTCTTGGGAGGAATGTGGCAGAGATTCATGAGCAGCTTGTCACTTACGATGAAGAAGGTGGTGGTGAAATGGATACCACCAGCTATGACGTATCTGTACTCAACTCTGTCCGCCAGAATGGTATAAAGCTGGAAGCAGTTCCCTCTCCATATGCACAAGTCCAAAAGCCTCCTGGAAATATAACTTCTGGTGCTGGAGAAATAGAAATGATGATTGAGGCTAAGAAGGATGAAGCTGACAATGACAGGGACTTGCTGCCATATGACACACTTCACATTTATGACTATGAAGGTTCTGAGTCCATTGCAGAATCTCTCAGTTCTTTGGTATCAGGCTCCTCAGACTCAGATATTGATTATGACTTTCTAAATGACTGGGGACCCAGGTTTAAAATGTTAGCTGAGCTATATGGATCAGAATCGAATGAAGATTTTGTGTATTAATTTCAAATTAGCCATGAGTTTTTTCCTTTCCCACTACAGACACCAAGAGCCTGCCAATGGCCAAAGAACTCAAGAGCTCTTCACTCAGGCTGTAATAGGATTTCAAATAGACATGAAAAAAACTTGACAGCAGTAGGGTTAAAAAGAAACACACAGATCATGTATATTTACTTTCCCCAGTAGCTATCTTTGCTAACATTCATTTCTTTCCCCAAAATTGCTGCTTGAGGACCTGCTCGCATCTTCTACAACACAACTCCTCTCCCTATCCAGATAGACACTTCTCCTTCAAAAGTGGTTTTGTCCCCAGTTTCTCCTTCATTCCTCTCCTCCTGTACTGTTTTCATCAACATGCATTCAAGGTCGCCATCCGCTGGAACAGAGGGGTTCAGTGCCACTGGGAAGGAATGTTTTGTATAACCTCCTGTATCTCCAGCCAGCTGGTTTACCTGGCCCTCTTGTAACATCTTTATTGATATTCCACGCTCATGCTTACCCAGCAGAAGAGAGGAGGAACATATGGTCTACCACTTAATATTAGAAATTATTCCATCATTTTATCATAAAGAAGCATGATTTTTCCTTCTTTCCAATCTATTAATTATTCTTGTTTTATAGATTTCTACTACATATGAGTTATTAAAATTAGACAGGATTTTTAGATGCACAATCTGGTTTCATCTGTCATTTTTAACAGCCTGATGATAGTTTCAGGAACCTTTCTGGCATGCTAGAATTTGCTCTAGCTAGCAGCAAAATTGTTTTTTTCTGTCTGTAAATAGGATCTCAGTGTTACTCAACGGAACATATCCTGCAGGGCAGGAAATGTAGAGCAGGGGAATGTTAAGACTCCAATACAGTAAAGCTCTCTAGATGGCAACGTAGGTCTCTCTAGATTTCTAGAGGCTGAATAGGGTTTTTTTTATTCAATGTTATTAAAGCAACTGTGTTATTTCAGGGACAAACAAATGAAGGGCCTCATTACTGTGAAACTGTTTTGATTTTTTTCTAAGCAGGTACTGTAAAGCAGGTATTTTCCACCTAGGAAAATACTGTAGACTTCCAAACCAGAATGCTACACACCCACACATTTGTCTGCATAAAAGAACTGCAAATATAAGTAAGGTTTTGGAGCCACAACTACTAGGTCCCTGGTAAGTATGTGTTTAGTTTCTTGCCTGATGAGGAGCCACAGAATGAAACTTCCCATGCAGGAAGGTACCCAGCCAAATACATCTTGTAAAAAGCGGGTCTCTTGGGATAATGGCCTGTCTGGGTTTGGCAATGCAGATTCCTGTTGCCTTCAACAGGAACAGAGCCCTACCACACAGATACTCAATTTTAAAGAATCTGTGCTGGAGCTGTATGTATTAGTTTAGTTGATTTCATTATTTATATTTGGTAGCTAACCAAATAACACTTGAGGTTTTTTTTCCTAAAGCAGTATAGTGGAACCTCACAAATTTGCTGTTCATTCACTCATGTCATCTCTAATTTACACTCCTTTCCCCCAAAATGCTTTCTTGGCAGCAAATAGCAATGCACTATAATACGGTCTCACATTAGTCCTCACTACTGTAAAAAGTTGTCTGATACAATACTTAGCTGGACACTAATGCCTACTCTCATCAATACCAAAATCACTCAAATTTTCAAATATGATCTAAAGGAAAACTAAGTAGAATTCTGCCCATCAGTCAAATCAGCTTTGGATCACATTCTTTATAGAAGTAGTACATTTTGGGATGACAACCTTGGTTTTATTTTTAATGTGTTTATTCTCTTCTGTTTTGCTTAATTCAGTCAACAGTGTATGCTATTGAGGTTCCACATGTTAGTATATTATAAAGAATGTTAGCTAATAATACTTACAGTTTAAGGTTTTTGTCTAACTAAGGTATTGGCTATTAACAGGTAAAGTTAGTTATGAAATTATTTAGTGCAGTAAGTAAAGTATTTTGGTAAGTTATCATCCCGATAGTAACACCTGTAATCGCTATTTTTAAGCCTGTTTTATAAAGCTATTTTAAGGAACACTGTATCAATTTCCACTGTATAAAGTTGTTTGCACTGGATAGTTTGTTTTTATATGCTGTACTGTATTTTTTTTATTACATAAAAGTCAATCTCAAGTTTCGATTTTATGTGCGTTAATGAGTTTCACACAGAAGACAATACCACAGTGAACTCAACCATAAAAACACCGGGATCTACAATCTAAGAAAACTCAGTCTAGACACAAATTCACCAAAGAACTTTCTGTAAAAGAAGTTTTCTCATACTCTTTGGAAAGCAGTCAGTAAAGCTCCTGGGGTAAGGAAGAGCAAAACCCCAGCAGTGCAGCCTGGTTACAGCAGCTGGTAAGGTTGAACCCTCTGACTTTGGAGGACTCGTGTCTGCCAGCGCTACAGGATACATTCAATTTCTGAGCAGATGTTTGGTATTTTCGCAGACAGGCATCAGGGTGATTTTGAACCACAATGTTTACTGAAATCCTGCCCTTTTTTTCCTTCTGGAAAAGTGCTATTCTGAAATGGTAAATGACCCTCTGAAGAACAGAAGTACCAACACCCTGTGTCAGTACACATCACCTTCCTGCAGAGCAGCTACACACATGCCCACCACCTCAGTGGTCTGTCAGTGTCACCTCCATGGGAAACAGGCTGACACCCCCTGCACCCCCCACCAGCCCCTGGACTGCTGTCTTCTTCTTCTCTGATCTGCTGCTACAGACATAGCCAAGCAGGATTACTGGGTAATACACAGAAAGCTCCAGCTTTCTCACAGTCCAGGATTTAGACAGGGCATGACAGAACAGTACACACCTGTGACAGAAAATTAAATTACCTCTAAATTTGCAACTTTAGCTAGCACAGTTACTTACCATTTCTTTTCACTACTAATAATGACTGCCCCAATATATTCCCAAGATTATTCTAGCGCTTTAAAAAAATTACATCCATTTTCCCCAGATACAGCACTTACAATTTACAAAGCCTGGAATAAAGCAAAAAAGTTCAATTCCTTCACTGCTAATTGCCATGAGCAAACTCCAGATCAAACACACTTTAGCACAAGTTGTATTAAAAAACACAATAGATGTGCTAATTATGTTATAATGAAATGCATTTTTCCATAGAAAGAATTTGATTAAACAGCTACTTGCAACTTGTAGCAGAGATTCTCATAAAGGTTTTCATTATTCATTTAATTAATATGCATTTTAATCTTATCCCTAAAAATACATTATAAATTATTATTTTATTACATTCAGATGCAGAAGTTCATGCCATTTAATAAAGGTTTTTTACTCCCACCCCATTAGAAATTTTTATGAAATAATGACTTGTGATCGGAATCCTTGATATGTATCAAAGCAGCAATGAAAAGCTGTTTGAATATTAACACCTGGCACCCTGCCACACTTCCCAGGTAGGTCAGGGGAGCTAAGGTCCTGTTATCAAATGGATTTCCATAGTTCAGAGAAAGAAAGAACAATTGTATTGGGTATTATCCGATTACAGTCCACTACTACTGATACACTGTCAGGAAGAATATAACAGCAAATCCAGTGAAAACAGAAGGATTAGTTATAAGAGGAGGAAAAATAAATCTTTTCTGAGTTCTTGTTCTTCAATTAGTGTGTTCTTCCCTTTTCTCCTTTCAGCAACAAGGGCTTAGAATAGTACCAGCAGGAACAAGCCAACCTGGCAATCAGACCTGCTCAAGCACAGGTATTGTCATCCAGCCAGGACTAATTGTAGTGACCAAGTCCAATAAAGCCACACTGTTTTTTGGAGCTCAGAGTTTGAGTACAGATCCACCTACACACCTTTATTTCAAATATACCTTTATTTCAAATGTTTTCACTCCTATGCATATGTCACATGCAGGGGAAATGCTCATGGCAGTAGTAAACACACACTTATTAGTTATACTTATTTCCATTGTATTTCAGGTGGGGCTAGGACAGGGAAAAAAAGAATAATAACCATCTTTCCTGACCTATTCTCCCTTCCTACTTCTTTTTTAATAAATGTTTCAAGTTTGAGGGAGTAAGAAATAAAAACTCTTGTGGTTTTACCTTCACATGCTCCCTGGAATGAGGGGGAAAAAGAAAAAAATCGCCAAAATGATATCTTTCCAATTTAAGAAGTTACCACAATTTTACCATAGTACAAGTCATCAAGTTTCACCAGGAACTGAATAAGAGTCTGATCAGATCAAAGTGGATGATTTAGCCTAAATCTAGTCCATAGAAAAAGCATGACAGAAAACAAAACAGCAAAGACACCCTTTTAGCCTGCATCAGAAAAAGGAAAAGGAAACAAAACCAGTAGAAGTCTTTTATGAGGCATAAAGCCCCATGGATCTTTGCTGACCTCTCTCAGCTTCCTGATTTTGTTCCTGCCTGACCTGAAAGAAAAAGGAAAAACAGCATTTCCTTCCACTTATCCCTAGGGGATGTCCCACCTGCTTTCCCTCAAGACTCTCTTAATTCATTCTAGTTAACCCCTCCATCACTGCCACAATCAATCATAAATCTCCGCAATTCTTTCATTCATCATTTAAAAGGAACCTCTACTTGAAAGCCAGTGCTCTGAATGAAGTTACCAAAACAAGCAGAACAAAGCAAGGCAGAGTTCACCAGGCAAACACATCTAAAAAATAAGCCAAATAAAGTTTTTCACAAAGTCAGTAACAGCTGGACTACAAATGGTCCAAGGAGCTCTTCTGGCAGCCTCACTGGAGCTCAAGGCCTGACCTGCAATGCCCTCTACAAACCAGGACATTCTCAAACGGAAAGGTTCAAAAGGAGGCGTCATGTAGCCATCTGCTGCTCTGACCCGCAGAAAACCTCCTACATTGCAGGTATTTCTTGGGACAATGTCTAGCCACTACAAACTCCTTTTACGCAACTGGGGCAGTATGGAGAAAACGGACTGAAATGTAAGTCCAAATATAATCATTTTAAAATGTCTCTTTAGCACGAGTCAAAGCTGTCAGCGCCGTGCCATGTCACAAACCGAACCGAGCACAAACCAAACCCGCAGCGGCGGGCCCGCAGGCTGCCATGGCCAGCACCGGACGCCTGGTGGCGCTCGATCCCAGCGCTCCGCACAGCGGCTCCCCGCACATCTGGTTCCTCCGCTCTTCCCGCTCTGCTCCCTGCTGCACCGGCTCACACCGTCACCTTAGTCGTGTTCAACACAATTAATAACTCGAGAGGGTTAATTCAATCGCTTTAATGCTTTAACACTGACTTCACAAAAATACTCAGAGCTTTCCAGACGCCAGAAAGGCTACAAAACCTGGATTTACAAAGTAAAACCTAGCGGTCTTGTTCAGGGAGGGGTTCTGAAGGGCATAAAGGGCAGGGAAATAGCTTTGGGGAAAAGATGCAAGCTCCAGATGTCTCCTTTATTCAAATATCAGTCCAGATGACCCTACTTGGGGCATATTTGCCTGTCTGCCAGGAGTCAAATACTAAGCCTTGTTAGTTTGTCATACGACATTGAAATCTGGTTTTGATGATGAAGATGTTGTCCAATCCCACTTCTCTAGAATATTTTTCCTTCCAAACAAAACGGCAACTACTAATCAGGATTTTCTCAAGCAATAGCAAATAATTTTTATTTTCAGTGATTCTTGTAAAAAAAAGTTGGGTTTTGCCTTGAATGAGTATATTTGTGTATGAATGCATGCATTATCCACTAATCATTATTTGGTTTTGGTTTTTTTTTTTAGTTATAACCATGCAGCAAAACTTTCCCAAGTGGCCAAACAAACAAACCAGTTTAAAAAAAGCACAACGAACCCTTCAGTGACCACATAAAAGTTGAAACTATTCACAGAAACCACTTGTCACACAATTGTAGATTAATGGCTTCATGAAAGTCCGACTCCTGGCAAGTGGATTTAATTCAGTGTGCTGATTTCAGCTGGGATAGAGTTAATTTTCTTCACAGTAGCTGCTATGGGGCTGTGTTTTGGATTTGTGCTGAAAACAGTGTTGATAATACCGGGATGTTTTAGTTACTACCAAGCAGGGCTCACACAGAGTCAAGGCCTTTCCTGCTTTTCACCACATCCCACCAGCGAGCAGGCTGGGGGTGCACAAGAAGTTGGGAGGGGACAGAGCCGGGACAGCTGATCCCAACCAACCAAAGGGATATTCCATACCATGTGGCATCATGCCCAGCATATAAAGCTGGGGGAAGAATAAGGAAGGGGGGGACATTTGGAGTTATGGCGTTGGTCTTCCCAAGTAACCATGAGGTGTGATGGAGCCCTGCTTCCCTGGAGATGGCTGAACACCTACCTGCCGATGGGAAGTAGTGAATAAATTCCTTGTTTTGCTTTGCTTGCGTGCACGGCTTTTGCTTTACCTATTAAACTGCCTTTATCTCAACCTGTGGGTTTTCTAATTTTTAATCTTCCAAGTCTCTCCACCATCCTTTTGGGGAGGAGTGAGCGAGTGGCTGTGTGGTGCTTATTGCCAGCTGGGGTTAAACCACGACAGTAATTTAATTAGCATTCATTCTCTCTCCTACTACTACTCCTCTAGACAGATTACTGTAACTCTGCTGATCCACCAGCTCTGCAAATCTCAGTGTGCATTATGTTAGGTCTGCCTTCGAGACCCAGAACAGTGCTGTCTGCACATCTTCAGGACGAACTCAAGCTGGTCAGGCACAAAGAACAGGAGCAAACACCTATGTCAGTTTAAAATTTGTTTGTTATTTTCCCGAGCTAAGGTTATGATAAAGGTTTATGGCAGAGTAAGCGACTGTGCACACTGGCAATCTGCCGTGCCTCCCACAGCCACCTTCAGCAGCTGCTTCTCAGTCCACTGCCTCCCCTGGTCACTCCCTTCTCACTCTGACAGCCAGCTCCAGCCTTGCTCTCTTCATCTATCTCTGTACAGTGGCAGCTGTGATGCCCCCCCGCCCCCCGTTCTGCAGAAAGCCTGGTGCTCCTTATTTCATGTCACCCCCAAAGCTCCATAACCACATGTACCAGCTGTGCTGGACTACGCTGGCACCACACTGATTGAGAACCTCGGCAGAGCCAGCCTCCCTTAGGAACAGGCAGAATGACCCAGCTGAATGCACAGACCCCTCTGAGCACCTATACAACTGCTGCTGGCAGCAGCCACCACCTCTCCAATCCCACCTCAATCTCTCCTTAATTACTTTTTTCCCATGCTACAGACTGAGCTCTCCCATCCATGTCATACTCGATTCCCCAAACACAACATTCTGCCTGATCCTCCGCCGTGGCCAGCAGCACTTTGCAATGCACTCCCAGCAGAAGGGTTGGGAGTCCCAGCACTCTGGCTGCGCCCCGCCCCCGACCCACTGCCACCCCTCCCTTTGAATGCCTGGTGACTTTGCAAAACTTTGCATAAGAATGCCCCAAAACAGCTCCCCAAGACACACAAATCTTGCTAGGATGGAGAGGAGGAGAGAGAAACATCGCAGCACGTGAACTTGAAGGTCAAAAACAGGAGAGGAAAAAAAAAAGTTATTGCTCCCTCTGATCAAAAAAGTTATGTTATACAGAAGTAACAAATGGTAGCAAATTCTCTATAAGCAGAGACTGGCCTGAGAGATGGGGCTTCCTCATTCCTCAGTAGCGGCTGATCCACCTCAGCCTGCTCAGCCCACACATCTGTTCTCCTGCAGCACACAGGTCCCATCCTGCCACCATCTGCTCCTCTTTCCTCCCACAGATGCTGGGCACAACACAGCCAGCAGCCAGGGCTCTGAAGCAAACCACACACTGGCCACAGGTCCCACCCTGCCAGGCCTCCTTCTCCTTTAGAGAACCGGAAGGCATTGCACCAATACATACAGCCAAGGATTTCTTCCTAAAACTGTGGTCCTGGCAGATTGCCAAGCAGAAGGGACAACCTGAAGCCTGCACCCAGGTCAGTGGGTCCTGTTCCACTGCAGGCAGCCCAGCTTGCACAGCCTTGGTCTGCTCGAAGGGTGGCAAGGAAAAGTTCTGTGCACCTTCCCAGACCAGCCAGCACAAATGCCAGTGGAGCTGCCACCATGATTTACCATCATTTACCATGCCTTGGTGTACAGCAGAGTAGGTGGCTTCCTGGTTGAGGAATGACTGCCTGAACAGGAGGGAGGATGGATAGAGATTATACGAGCATGTAACACAGCCAGGGAGCCTACAAAGCTCTCCCCTGTATCACTCAGTTGGCTGAGAGCGATCCACATGAATATTGAAACTTCACAAATGTCATTGCTAACTACTCCAGCTTTGGGTGTCTGAAAATTTCCCACACGTGGAGTATTTTGCCATTGAAAACAGGGGAGCAAGCAGATGCAAGCAGTGCACTGCTCTCCTAACACCACCACGCTTGAGAATGACACGAGCTTGGCAACTGCAGCCAGGTAAGGATCCAGAGCAACAAAACCCACAACCTTTGTGACCAGCACAGCCCAGGCAGGAGTCAGAAACACATGACGGCTGTGCCTGGTTGTTCTGCCTTCTAGTACTCAACAGCAACCGGCAGCCAAAGCAGAAGGCAAGGCTAGCAGGGATCCTCTGAGAAAATCAACGGTGCAAAAGAGCTGGCACCAAGGAATACCACATAGAAAACTAGCAGAGGGCTAAACACAGGGCAGTCAGAAATACCAGGCAGCAGAGCTACATCTCAGGCTGACACAAAATCGTTATCTCATTCTGTTGATTTGGCAGTGACCACTTGTCACCTCGCTGAGTAATCACGTCTTGAGCAGACCTGTCTCTCAGTACCTGCATGGATCTGGCAACACTGCTCATCAAGCCAGGCTTAGGGATCGCTTTGAGTAAGTGAAAAGCACTAAACCCTTACTTAAGATCCATAAAAGAGTGCTAGAACATAGCTATCCTCCTCTTCTTCCTTTACTAAAAGAACTTTGAGCTAGCTAGAAAAATTAAGTGATTCTCTTCAATCCTAGTAAAACAATCTCCACAATTAATTCCTTCCTATAAAAAGATGATTAAACAACAACCCTAATCAGAACTGGGTTTCTTGGATTTTGTCACATCTGTATTTTTTTGGATGTTGATGCAAATACTCGGCAAGCAGACAAGGTATGGGCATAGCTGTGTATAATCCATCTGTTGTCACATATATCACTCCTGAGTCAACTGGAAGCACCACACGGCCTTCCAAAAGAAGGCTATCTAGCAGAACGTTACATGATCACCAAGCAGACCTATGCAAAGCTGACTGCATTTGATACAGACATATTTCAGAAGGAAATTTGGGACTTATAAACAATATGCACTAATGAAGCCTATTTGCAAGAGCAGAACTCTTGTATCCTAGCTGTGACACAGACCTTCCTTTTAATCTCAGGCACATCATGTAGGCCCACATTTTTGCTTTTACACATGAAGTGTTCAAAGCAGGACTCCTTTCTGAAAGGTTATCTGGCCATTGTCTTCATGTGCCATAGCAACCATACATACACACTTCCCCACACCATCACAAGGGTTAGTTAATATGCATAAATGCATTCTGAATAAGTCACATTCTCTAATTCTTGCATATTTTAAGGATGAAAGCTTTAATACTATTCATTATTTTACAGCACACTTTCAGCACACAGTACATTTTTGCAAAAGATTTGTGAAGACATAATTAAAACACCCTTCCCTGCACACATTTACAGCTCTACACACAGAACCCGTAACATACGGCATGAGTAGAACCCACATTTCATAGGTCACTGTGAGCAAAAGTGATGGGTAACACAGTTAATACGAGAAAGAGTTAGAGCAAGCAGTCACATACACATCTGGAAGCTAAAATTACCATGTTAGGCATTTAAAATCCATGGCATAGCCACAAAGAGTATTTATTGCATACAGAAAACACTGGTGAGAAATAAAACACCATTTTTATTTTTATGAGATGCTAGATGTATGACCAACATACCTCATGTGGTTCCACATGGGATGGAAAAAGACTTACGTTTAGTCAAGGGACTCAAATTTCAGTGCCTCTTCATTACTTCAATTCTGCCTCTAAGAAACATGTTTATTTTAGCCATTCATACTACTTACATCAGACCTTTATTGCAGGTGCCCAAATTATCTCACTTTAAACCACAACAAATAATCAACACTCAGCTGTTTTTCTTGCATAGCTCTAAGACTAGCTTTTTTAATTTCCACCCACATCGGATGTTTTTAGTCACCAGGTTCAGAGGCCCTCTGGTTCAAATCCTTTACAGTGCAAGAAAGGACTCATGAAACACACTCACCTCTAGTTACTATTTCCTTTGGCCACAGAAAGCTCATCCCAGGACATTTCTGAAGACCCCAAAGAACAGCGGAACAGTTGGACAAACTTCCATTTCCATGACAGCAGCTCTTTGGGCTAACATCCAAGGGATCAGCCTTAGAAGCACTTGCAGGTAGAATTTAAACTCAAGAGCTGACACACTTAAAACTGGACTTCAATTAGATAAAGAAAAGTGACACGCACTATCAAGGTTCTACATTGTACGTGTTTATGCAGTGCATTTTATTTTGATGCTTCTCAAAGGTGCCTAGCATTGCACTATAAACAGGTCCCCCTTCTATTTGCCACTCAAGTGATAGGAGCTGTGGCTCCATAACCTGTTAAGAAGAATCACCATGGCATGCCCCTAACGTGCAATAACACAGGCACTGTTTACTGGGTACTGGTCTCAGAGACACGCTTACAGCAGGCAGCATTAAAGAGGCAACATTTCAAAACCTTTCTTTTTTGCTAAGAAAGGAGAGGCCTTCACACACAGCATTCATACGAAGCTCAGTAATAAACAAATCTTAGTCCCGAATTGCTACAGACTTTAGTTTAAGTCTCTGGACTTAGGACTAGCAAAAAACCTGAATGAACATTACACCTTATTTATTTATTGTTAGGACTCTGAAATAACTGCATTAATCCCAAAGGAGATGGGAGAGACTGAACTCCAGGGTAGTTAAGCTGACAGCACCAAGTTCCTGAAGGAAAACTGACCTGTACACCCATCAATTCTCAGAAACAGCACAAAATGCTAAGCATCTTCAATGGCCCAGGAAATCATCCTTGCATTCACACGCTGGGTACGAGGGTATTGTCAATGTGCTGCCTTTAGAGGCTAATGTTTTGCTGAGGCTTCCTTGCTTTCTGAAAAAAGTCAGGACATTCATAAAGAGGATGCCTGCTTGAGTCATTGTTAAACACCCAGAGTGTGCAGAAATTGAAGTTTATTGAGTCTCTTTCTTCTCCTCACTGCAATGAACAAGCAGTCTTCTCTAGGTCCCTTATCAGATGAAGTACTTTGAGTGCAGATCCAAACTTCTGCCCACCCACCTGTGCTAATGCACATTCAGTGGCTGCTGGATTCTCTCAACCCTGAGAGACTTCGCAGCACTGCATATGGAGAAAAAGGGACTGGCACCGATTATATTCCTTCTCAAGCTGAGAAGATGAAATAGGAATCAGACTGTGACTGTCAGTCCACTGTGATTTTCCTGCCCTCTTTCAAGCATTGCACAACTACTTACCCATGCAGGCATAAGGCTCTTTCTGAATACAAACACTGTGCTTTCACTGTACCCACATGTTCAGCTGCTCATTTCCCCACAGGCTGGACAGTCTGCAAAGAGCCAACATTGTCCATAGGATGCTGGAACTTGCTCTAAGCGCCTCTTATCTGAATGAGGCTCCATCACTATGAGAGCACAGTTTCACATTATAATCTTTGGACAAATGTTAAATCACAGCGTGGTATATTGCAAGCACCAAATAAAGACCTGAAAGCTGGGTTATAGGACCCTGAAGATATGTTTATCATAGAAATGCTGGTGGAAGCTTAATCACAGTGATACTACTATATGCTGCTCTGCTAGGCAAGCTATTTAAGTCCTTTCAATAATGCTTTGCTGTAATGGGAACAGTTCAAGCTGCAACAGCAGGTTTGGAACATAGAAAACATTATAGCAGTTGATCTTATTCCTTCCAATGCACTCATTTTAATGGTTTTTTTCTGCTGCTCCACCTATCAGTTGCCCTTATCTCCAGAGAGCACAATTGCCTTTTATCTGCCATTTGCAGTCAGTTATGATTTTCAGATTTGGCTTAGAGGAGCTTCGCTCAATCTAAAATCAGCATATCTTTTTCACATATCTCATTTATTTGAGGAAACTGAAGAGTTCTTACTGAACGCTGAGCATGTGATTGCAGTGCACCCAAGTAACTTTTCTCCTGCATAGTAAAGCGCTGCAACACTTACCTAACAAGAAGCCCAAGAAAATTAAAAGCCCACTAGATATTTCTACAGAAGTAACCAAAGGAAGGACTGAGACAGTATGAATGGGAGACACCAAGATAAACATTTTTCCCAGCCTTGACATCAGGTAGTGGGAGGCCAAAAAAAATGAAGCATCTCCTCTTAGAACTCAGTTGACTTGCTCAGCTTCAAACTTGTTTTCACTTTATGCTACTTTCCCAAACTAGGGCCTGCTCCCTCCTTCTGCCCTCCCAACCCCATTTCTCCTCCCTTACACCCCCACCTGTTCCAAACAAGATCCCAACCCCAACTTCTTGTCACACCTTTACCCACCCAAACAATGCTCTCACCCACAATTCCCCACATCTTTACAAATAATACCATGAGGTTCCCATCTAAATGCATAAAATCCTATTTGCCTTGCTTTTCTACAATTGTACTTCATGTTACCCAACTCAAGAAAGAGACACTTTCTGCAACTGAAGATAGAGCAATAGAGCCTAGAGGGAAATCAAGCACACTTTGTCTATATCAAATTCACAAATGCCAGTGACAGCAGTACCTACTGTAAAAGAACAGAGCATTATAGCACAAATTTGACCTGCAAAGAGCAGATCTATTTATTCAGTGCCAATCACGTTTAAGGTTCAGATTGACTCATCTTCAATGGCAAGACATGATCTAAGCCAGTTTGTATACAAATGTTATTATAAATTGTCTGCCATTCATCCTCATCCTCTAACAGTGTGTTTAAATATTAAGACATTCTGCTTAATCCCATCTCTAGCTACAGTTTCTTTAGGATTCTGATTTTTCTTAGGAATAATCCTGTTCTTCATGTAACAGCCTAATGATCTGTCAAATAACTGTAGATTATTTGCTCAACTAATTGCTTCTTTTTAATAAGAAATTCTAAAACATAAGTAATGACTGTAGGCCTATATTTCTCTAAAGAATAAATAAGATCAGATCACTTGAAATTCTCTTAACTTAGCAAAATACAGTAAAAATATATTATTCTCACGACAGATTTGTCTTATGTTTTGTTACATCCTTTTTTTTTTGCATTAGCAATTAATTCCATTTAATGGCAGAAAGATAATTTTCATAAACAGATCACTTCCATAAGAATTACTGAGGGAATTAACTGGGCTTGGCTGTCTTTATGTAATAAAACTTAAAAGATCAAATGCCAGACATAAAGGCATACTTTTATTGAACCCTGTGTAAGCTTCTAAAGTGACATGCAAGCCCACATGAATAATGGCAGTGACATGTCCGGTTTCCCTGGGTTTCCCTATCTCTCATGCCCATTTCATCTGTGCAGATTACAAGACCTTCTAAGGAAGCACCATGCAGTTCCCAAATCCACGCTGATGTACAGCCTGCCTAAAAGCCACTTCAGGAGAGATGGACTCTGTAAATCTCTTCACAGCAACACTGATCCCTTCCCATCAATAAAAGGATTGTTCTTCTCTACTCTCCCTCATCTTGGAGCTCCTGCCCCACAGGCTTACATCTGCAGTAATTCAAATGCAGTTAAATGTTGGTTTTTACTAAGAGTAGGATCTACATCAAGTTCCTCACATGGGGCAACTAAAGGGAAAAGAAAGAAAGAACACGTACAAAAAACCCTAAGTAGGTGGGACACATTTTCATTTTGTTGTCAGTTCACATTGTCAGAAACAAAATGATTTTGAAAGTAATAGAAAATCAGTGTAATAACACTGTCCTCAGCAGGGCTTTGAAATCCATTTATGGGAGCCCCACTGGTAAAGCACATATATAATTACAACTGAAGCTGTATTTAGCTCCAGACTAAACACCATCATGAGGCAGTGTGTTAAATAATGCATTTCCCTAGTGCTTTTTACTGAATATGCGATCATTTGATACATTTTTATTTATTGTTTTGATAACAGTAGCTTCACAGCCGATGTGCATACAGTTTTTGAAGATTTCCGTGAAGCAGGAAGCATCTGCACCCTGAGAAGTGATCACCGATACATAAATATTTCACTGTGTTTCGGCTGCACTCTCCCTGCTTCACCTGGGACTTAAACTAAACCCCAAAGAACCAGCAGTATTCAAGGAAACAAGGGCCTGGATGCTCCCCTCACACCACAGTCTCACCAACTCTACAATTTGGGGAGGTTTCTGCACTGGACTGAGGGCAACAACCATGTTGTAGTCCACATGCTTCCTTCTCCGTTGGATGCATGAGAAGAGCGAGCAAGCAACAACTATGGTCACTCTGCTATCCTCATCACTGCAAGGAACGTTATCTCAACATATTTAAAACATGAACAAGGGCTTCCTATGGTTTTTTAGCATATACCAACTCCCTTCAAACCTTTCTTCTTTCTTAGAGACAGTCTCTCTATATATTCACAGAATTTTTTTTCATTTTGACTCGAATATCAAGCCCCATCACTGAATTTTTTATCAGTATTTTCCATGCCAGATGCACTTGTGTGTCAGCTGGCATTGGCTTTCATGGTGCCAAAATAACAGTAAATCAACAACAGGCAGCAGTTCGTGTGGTGGTACCTGCTATTTTCTGGACAGTTATCATGGGAATATCTTTGTCTTTAACATGACATTTCAGAGCAGAGTGCAGACATGTTTGTCCATTGTAAAGTGTGGTCACTAGAAGTCGGCGAAACAAATTGACATTGCACTTTCTGTATTTATTCTTTCTCTGTTACTAATGTTTGTTGTATTTACGAGACAAGAAAAGCATTTTCCTTGTCAGGACAGCAAATGCATCTAGAACTTCAAAATCCACATGTTCTCCTTCCTTCTTAAACCCTGGGAGTCTACAACCAAGGTGGTACAATCTGCTACAATTGCTCCGTATCAATTGCCTCAAAATCTGGTAGTAGAGATCATATAGAATAACTGGGTAATAGAGATCATCTAGAATAATTATTTTGTGCATATATATATATTAAAATGTATTTTTTTCAATGCCAAGATTTAATAGCTATTTGATTTTGGTCTTAACTCTTACTTCAGCACTAAAATAAAAGTGTTATCTTCATTTTGGCCATAGACATCACTTACAAGATCATCGTGCAATGAATTTATTACATAGAAAATACCGAAGCCTACCATTATATAACTTCTAAACACAATAGGATTTACACTCCCTTCTGCACCAGCTGAGCTTGATCTTTGTTCATTCACCACATCGTGGCATTTGCAGCTAAAATACAGCAGATGGCACTGAAATTAGTTTACTATTGACATTACTGTTGTCGATTTTCCCTAAACACTGCCTGCCACAACATGTTACAAGCCCAGCTTCAAACAGGAGTTGAACCTGGAGTTTTGCATTATCCATAGTGAGCATGGATACAAAAAAATAACCAACAGACGATACCCAGATGAACTCACTAGCTTAACTTTTGGAACCTAAATTGGTAAAATGCAGTAGTTCTTGGTGTGTCACTGCAAAAATGCTTACAGATACTTGTGTGGTCTCAACGATCCAAGTGCCCCAGAATAAGCAAGACTCAACCTTCTTGATATATTCCAAAGCTTTAATAAGTGTGGTTAAAAAAAAAAAAAAAAAAACAAAACAAAACAAACACCACAACTTGGCTCTCAGGCTCATTTACAGTGTCTCACACAGTACCTAGAAGCAGAAGGCAGCACAGGTTGAGTCCTTCTAATCTGTAGTGATGGATTGAGTGAAGGCGACTTACTCTCAGAAATAATAAAATGGGCTCAAGTGTTTTTTTGACTCAGGCAGGCACTACTGAGAGGCAGTTTTAGATTAGCTTAGAAGTCAGCCATTCATAATATGATTTTATTTAGTTTTGTTCCCTCTGTACGTTCATATTCTTAAAAAGAGGTAACCACCAGTGGAAAAGACAATGAAGCTGACTGGGGATGCCAACTCACAAGCCCATACTTGGCTGTGCAGCTGCAGCCACTGTCAGAACATATAGCCTGGGGCAATACCAGGGGAGGTGTGGGGAGAGAAAACAGGACAGAATCTTCACACTATGTTTACATGTATATTTTAATTGTAATGACAGCTAGTTACTGATAAGAACTTCCAACAGTCTGGATAAAGCAGTCCCTAAAATACTAACCCATTCCAAATAATAAAGTACAAAGTATACACTGGAATGAAAAAAAAAAATCAAATTTTCAGGCTAACAGCCAAAAAAAAGAAAAAAAAAATTCTAATAAAGCCTAGTAGTCCTTTGCTTTCTTTGGCCTCTGTTTGACACCCAGTACATTGTCAGGTAAACTGGAGCAAATTTGGATTAATAACAAAACCATGTTCATCTCTCCAGCTTGTAATGTAATGAGAGCAAGAGTGGCAGAGACACAACTCAGGTTCATGTGTTTGTACCATTTCATTTTTTCTATTGGGCTTTTGATAAAAATCAATTGCCTTTTTAAGTACTAAGGAACACAATGATGTCCTTTCCTTTGTGATTATAAGTCACTAACTCAAGCAGCCCCTGGCTTCCTTCCCCTTCAATTCCTTTCTGTTTTCTCCACTGAAATTGAATCATAATTTCCCTCTTCATACAGAAGCCAGTTCTACCGGCTTTTGCTCACCTACACCCTAGAGCGGTCATTCACAACTCCTTTATAATTTTATCCTCAATTTTGAGAATATCTTGTTTTGTCAAAAGGATAGACAAAGGCTGACTAGAAATAGATGCAGCTTATGTCTTATACATGGTCTCACTCACCAACCTTTCAAGTGCTGCAGCAACGTAGTCCATCTATTTTCTTTCTGATATCTTTTCACTAGTTTGTGCCACACTATTGTTTGCTTTTTCCACTGCATTAAATATCATGCCCAAGCTGTCAAGTTTTATCCTAAACCCCTGTACAATCTTTTTGCATTGTAAAACCATCAGGGTACACTCCTTTTGCTTTGCTCTGTTCCTTTTGTCCCCAAGCCCACCTTACACTTCCCTGCAAATGGATTACATAAACCATTTAGCTGCTCTGATATCCCACTTCTCCAAATCACTTATCACTGTGATTCTCTTTCCTAGCAAGTGGAATTCTCTGCTCTAGAGATTTTAAATTAATTGCCAGTTTGCTTATCATACTTAACACTTATTGCCACAGGTCAGACGTATTAAACAAGGGAATAGGTTACATTCTTACTTTAACCATTACCAGCTTTAAAAAAAAAAAAAAAAAAAAAAAGGTCTTACTACGTAAGTGGTGCCAGTCTGTCAGGATATAGGGAGAAACACAACCTGGAGGTTGCTTATACTTTTTTTTTATTCAGTTTCGTATAAAATCTGGCTGCATTTGAATCATCCTCCATGTGAGTTCTTTTCTGTCCCTAGCTGCTTCTCACAGCAATACCTCTCAGGCAGGAGCCTCACCATTACATAAGACTGAGCATTACTTCTGGGGCCTTATTTTACCCTCACTTTTGCATGCACAATGCCATGAAAACAGCTTTGAGTTGCATGCAGGTTTCATGAGCCTGAGGGTATGTCCCCAAGCATTTTGATTTCCAGTCTCCATCTCTTCCTTACTATTATGAAAAACATTCACAGTTCCAGTGAGAAACTTTGTGCTTTTGTGTATTTATAAATTTTTTACCATCTTCCAGAAGACCTACAGATTCACAAACACTTCATAAATAAAATAGTAATAGAATGGAGAGATACTGGTTTGTGTATTTATTGATAAAACACAAAAGACAATAAATTACAGGGTTTGTACTTTGCCAAGGTGCACTTAGTATTTCGTGCTAGAGAACAACAGTTCCAGAAAGATAAAATCAATTTGGGGTCACATATATATTTTCTTTTGCTGACATACTGGCTTTTTCTCATTTGTACTTTTGTTTTATATTTGCAGTATTAATTATTGCTAGATTCATATGCTTGCCTACACCGATAATACTATAGCTATCGCCTTTTTCCCCCCCAGAGCTATCAAAAGCCTCTTTTAAAAAGATTACTGATAGTAAATGACAAATACCTTACTTTAGTGTCCCTCTGTAGAAAATAAGAAACAAATCATAAAATCCCTAACCTTCAGAAAGGTTACACTGACCAACAACTTTTCAAATCGTCAATAAACTAGTTTGCAGTATGAAGCTTGCTTTCATTTCACTTTTCTTTGCTCCTTGTCCATGGCACCCGACACACACAAGCAGGGCTCTGTGCCTCAGCAGAGTTCTGCCTGTACAGGATGTGGCCTCCACAGCCAGGAACCAGCTTCCAAGGGTGGTCTCCCCTGGGACCACAGATACCCCTCTCCTTAGGAACAGGTGTCAGTGTTTTAGGGACTACAAATGGATACGATCATCCCAAAGCAGGGTTTTTAGCATCAAGTGGGACACCTATGTCAAAGAGTAGACCTACAGCATCCAAAATGTTCTGTAATATTCTGACATGCAGAATTACTATTATTACCAGTGGCAGTGGTGTTACCTAATTTTCAATGCTGTGTATGACACAATTCAGTATTTCTCTCTCTATATATATATTTGTGTATTATTTACAGTTAGTATCTCCAGGGTTACATATGTTATCATTTGTTAGTAATCCACTGGCCATCTTAAATTCCAAAAGTCCAACTTTAATTTCCGATAAATTCACACACAGAAACATGGACATAAACACTGAGACTCTGCATTCACTGCCAGATGCTTTAAGGTCCTTGGAAAGGTCAACACAAAATAAATTGCATAATTAACTGTAAATTTAATTAAGGACCCACAGAATAAGAAGGAAAAGAACACTGAGATCAAATTTTCCATTCTACATCCTTAAACATTAACTCAGTTGGCATCAGGAAGAGTGAAAAGACAGACAGCGAAAATATTATAGGCTTTTCAGTAACAATCTTGGACTCTATTGCAAGTATATTGAAAAAAATATCTACATACAGAGGGGCAACCACAGCATAATTCACCATCTTCCTCAAAAGTCTGCAAGCAGGTAAATAAATAAGAAATAGAACCTGGCCCCATTTCAAAGCCTAAGAGCATCTTTTGTTCCACACAAAAAGGCAGTTGGTAGCTTTAAAAATCAGAAAAATAGCCTCTGAGAATTTGGGCATGGCATAAAATTCCTACATAATACTTTCTTGGCATAGTAACTATAGAAACAGAATGAAGACCCTCTTCATTCTAGATCACATTTCTTCACATGGCATGTAAAAGAACACAACTTCTGCCTTGGGCCTTGGCGCTGCTGTAAAATATTTTTTATTGATATGTTTCATCTGTATTAATAATTTAAAATTATTTTTCCTCTTGACAGATTTTATACCTAAAGAACTAAATCACTTGATTTAAACCTCTAGAAAGTATTATTCAAAATACATTTATCTGTCCTATAAATGCTAGCTGAAAATGCTATACAGTAACTTTATATATTTAGAATTCCATCTTTTTCATTAAAATAGCTTTTACCACAGAGGAATTTCCTTTTGTTAGTAGTTCTACAATACGTCCAAACTAAAAAAATCTTAGTATCTTGCTGGGATTTCATTTTGTTTTGATCATAGTAAAATCTATTGCTTTAAAATTGCTAACCTGAAAACTATCTTCACCCTCAGATTTCTCAAAAATGTGATTTAGTGAATACTAAATAAACAAATGAATTTAAAATCTAACCACCCATCCCAACCCTTCAGGAATTTCATTTCAACAATGGATTTCAAAACCATAACCAATTTCATTGCTTCCCATTACCCCTGCCTGAAAGACAAAAACAACAAAAACGAGGAAAGCGAAATGTGGGCACTGGTGCAAGAAATCCAAAAGTATCACATGCTGACTGTCCTGAACAAAGGGAATTATACAGGAATCCTGCTAAAATCCAAGCTACAATATGCATGTAGTATCTCAGACTCTCCCATTTAAAATACAGTAAAATCTTTGCCTACGTGAGGCTAATCCTGCTCACTGTACTCACGGAACCAGCTCCATAGGCAGTGAAAGGATTTCTTGCATAAGGCAAACAGGAGTTGCCTTGAACATGAAATAACTGCTGCTCTTCCATTTAAATTCAGCAGCAAGTGAGCTCATCACATGTAAGCACAGTACTTACATCAAACAATATATTGCAACTACAATATAAAAGAAATACATATTGCTTATAGCCATTATACTGAAATTTAAAAAGGTCTTTACTTCCGGAAATGAGCTCAGTGTGAAATTGGTTATTTAACAGAAAAAAAAGACTTTCCAAAACACCTTTCAGAAGATGCTGAGGTCCTCTAAGCAGGTTCCAACACAATCACAACATATCTTTCCCGTGAGAATAAGAAACTGAAACTGAATCAAAAAATTCCCTTAAGAAAAGTGATATGCAAAATTATATCCACATTGATTCAGCACTGGAGAGACCACACCTGGAGCATTATGACCACCTTTGGGCTCCCCAGTACGAGACATATTGAGATACTGGTGCGAGCCCAGAGGAGGGTAACCAAGGGGGGCTACTCAAGGAGGGTAGCTGATTAGGGGATCAGAGAGTCTCTGTACAAGGAGAGAACAAGCATGTTGGATTTTTCAGCCTACAGAAGGCTCAGAGGGATCTCTCTGCTGCCTTCAGCTCCATATCAGGAAGATATGGAGAAGATGGAAACAGACTCTCTCCAGGAACACAATGATATGAGGCAATGGATACACATTACAACACAGACAATGCTGATTAGATGTAAGGAAAAAATGTTCACCACGAGGACAGTCATCACGGAAGTAGGGGACAGAGAGATTTGAGTCTCCCACCTCGGAGATATTCACAATTCGACTGGACAAGGCTCTGGACCTCATCCTCTAACTGGGTATGCTTTCAAGTCAAAGGATGAACAAGGTAATAATCCCCCAAAGCCCCTTCCAACCTACGCTGTTCCAAGGCTCTGTGAGATCAATGGGAAAGGTCTTCAACTGAATGATGGGAGCAAGGACATAAAAAAATAATTACTGTACAAATTCATGCCTAAAAATATCAAGTGGGTACTGCTGCTGCATTCTTTAATGGAAAAATACTGTTAAAATATGTGAAAACCACTTTGAAAAAATTTGGGCTTTTCACAAAAATTAAGTTAAAAAATAAAAGTTAGACATTAAGACTCTCCATAACAAAATTACTGACTTTTTTCATAAGTAGGTTTTTGAGAAAGCAGAATGAACATCTGGATTTTTTTCACAAGAGAATATGAAAAATTTTCCTTCAAAGGATTCTTTTTATCTTAATTACATTTCAAAACACACTGAGATGTGAGAGCAGGAGATGCTTCCTATCAATTTCCAGTCCCTCTTTTCCAAACCTCTTTTGTTTTCAGCAGCAAGCACAGCTTTATATATCCTGGTCCACCACACAGTGGAAACTCCCAGCAAGGTATTACCTTAGCCCAGGGCCTGGTGTCACCAGCTTGCCCAGAAATGGCAGAGCACTGGGAATGCCCAGCACTTCTGGCACTGCTGGTCTAGCACAGGTGGAAGGCAAGCTGAGCTGGCACAAGACCTGGCCAAGTAACACAAAGGCAAATGTATCCGGATACATTTGGTGATGACTCCTACAGCAGCCAGCACTGATGAAGTCTCACTGCTACTAGATCAATGCTATTACCACTGACAAGGCACAAAATTTTCTACACAAAAAACCACTTTCCTGTTCCCATAAACAATGATTAATCAGTTCTGCTTATCCTGAGGCACTTTATCTAAGACTAATTATATAATCCAACTGACATGTATTTCATTGCCACCTTTTCCATTAAAAAAAAATGAACAGTATCCCCCAAATGTCTCGTTACTAACACATAAAAATTTCCTGTCAAAAAGAGATCTCATTATAGCAATAAAATTTATTTTGCCTTACAAAAATTGGCTTTCACAGAAAGTCCATACGGGTAGCATAGCAGCTACCACACTTAAGCATCAGTTCAGCACTGAGCTCCAAGAATCTCAGATGAAACCACAGGAGATGGTAAGCTGAGTTGCGGAGGTCTGCCACTTCAGCAGGCTGCACTAATGCTACAGTTTTATAATGAAGTCCCTAGATTAAAGAAAATGTAAAATCATTCAATAAAAAATTATCTGTCCTCATCAAGGGTTCCTTGATTCCGCTTATCAGTAAAATGGGAAACACCCACTGAGGACAGCAACTTCGTACAGTTCCATCCATAAGGAATGCCATTCCGAACGCTACCAAAATGTTCTTGAGCTCCCTATAGCTAGGAAAGGCTGGGAAAAAATTTGCTTGAGAAAGTGACAGAATGCAGACTGGACACACAGGCTACAAACCACCAGAGACAGATGCTGCTTTGGTCCTCCTTGTTTAGCGATGTTATGAGGAAGACAAGCTAACCCAATGTAAATAGATACGACTAGCAGAAATTCTGAATATTTTTTATTTTTGTTCCACCTGTCCCAAATACAGTCCGTAACCAAACTCCTATGTAACAAATAATTTATTTGTGGAAAATTTTCTTCAATACAAATCTATTTTACCAAAACAGAAAAGCAGAGGCAACAAAAAGAAATAACAACGTAAACTACCTGTAATATCACCCTGACACAACACATCACTGGTGATATACTGCGCTAACTGTGCACATGAGAGGCTGGTCTGAATTCCGCAAAACATCCAGTTTCATTCAGGTGCACAAACTGAAGGAGAAAAACAGGACCCCTAAAAGCTGAAAAACACACAGGATGGAAATGTAAAAAAACTGCCCCATCTCCCTACACACATGATACAGATTTGGAAATTAGTGGGGTGAGCAAAACCTACATTTAAGCAGATTCAAGATGAGCATGCAAGTACCAATAAGTACCAAGGAAGCTATTGTTATCTGTGACGATGTTTCTACAGGCTTTGATGGATCTTACATTGTACGTTGTGTTGTCTGACCCAGAAACAAATATTCTATCTCAGAAATAGTTGCAATTCCTACTGGAGATAGAGGACAAGACTGTCACAGAAAGGGGTCTAAAGCCAGGCTTAGATAGGCATTTTTTTCAGAATTGCCAAACACTAAGCAATTCCCCTACACTCAAAGTCAGTTACCGGGGCCTCTCTATTATTCACAGTTTGTCAGTTTACGTAATTGCCTAAGCATAGCTTTTTCAGTTAAACATAAGACTCCCAAATCTGTCAGGATTAAAGTTAATACTGATACTATGGCTAAATGTAAGGAAATCGTAAGTGAAGAAAATATTTTAATATTCTTAAGTACAGCATTACATGCATATATGACTGTTCATATGCAAAATAAGGCCAAGACGGCACATATCCAAAAAAAAAAAAAACCACACACAGAAAGTCAGCTTTTCTAATGCATACATAGATTCACACCTTTACGCCGTAATAAAAAACCTAAGAGCCCTAAAATTAAGCCATACAGTTTCCATTCATTGAAATGCCAGAGAAGCATTCTTTCAAGGAGTCAAAGACCTAAAGGGTTGAAGAAATTATCCACAAGATAACTTTTGCAACAACATTTTGAGGGATTTTAGGGTAGCGATGTATTAACCAAGAACCAAGGTACTATAGTCTTGGCAAAAGGCACAAGTGTCCCTGAGCCATAACAAAACACATTTGTAAATTTCCAGTAAACCTTCATTTCAACTGCCTTAGACTCGCATAATGCTTGCCTGGATTTAAAAAGAAAAGAAGGGGAAAAAAAAAAAAAAGTGATCAATGACAGCAGGAAACTTTTTACAGAACAAACAGAGTTCAAAAGCTTTAGATCCACCCCAAACTTCATTACAACCCCAAATCCATCACTACTGAACCAAAGACAAATTGAACAGCCTAAATATTGATGGTAAAGCTGTTCCAATGTGAAGAACTTGCTCAACAGGCTACAAAGCCACCCGGGAGCAGGGAAGTAAAGGAGGCTGCCTACATCCTCATGGAGTATCCAGTTTGTTTCCCTCACTCATGAGCAGTGTCAGTGGGACCACTCTGCAAGTGCCTGCAGGGCTAACAGAGGCACCGAGAACGAAACTGTCAGTATAATTGGTTCCTGAAAAAAAATCCAAGCTGCTGACAGGACATGCCAAAAAAAGGCCTTATTTCTTGCATTCTTGACCTAAGCATCTAATGGTATGCTTTTCTTAGAGGTAAACAACCAAGTATGAAGCTCCTATGCTTTAGTACCCGCTGCAAACCCATTGTCTCTAGCGCTAGGGCATTTATCACTCACAAAGAGAGACGCTTCGAAGACCCCTAGTAACAAGTACCTCTTACTATTATAAAGTGGTTTTAGCTGTTACTTGCACTGCACTCTTCTCCTGGCCCCCATCCAGCCACAGCGAATTATTTCCTCTACAGCGCCCAGATAATCCCGTCCATCCCCGCGGGTTTATGCCCAGGCTGTCCCCTCCCTTTCAGCCCAAGTGCCGGGCTGCACTCGGCTTTCGAGCGCCGTTATCCGCCTACAGCTCCTTATCCGAGCAGCAAATCCCCGCAGCGTCCCCAGCACTCTCCTTCCCTCTCCCCGGGCCCTGCCCAAAGGAGGGCAAGGCGCGGACCCGGGGTCACCCCAGGCCCCGGAGCCCTCCAGGCCGGCTCAGGCCCCCCCACATGTGCAGCCCCGGGCCCCCCGCGGGTGGCCCGGCCCCGCCGTGCGGCCTGCGCCGGCCCCGCTGCGTCCGGGCCCCGCTACCCCCGGGGGGCCCGGTGCCCTCAGCCCGAGCCGTCGACCGCCCCCCGCCGCGCTGCCTCCGCTCCATCCTTCCCCTGGGCTGTTGGAAGCAGCGCAGACGAGGGGGGGCCTCCTGCCGGCCCCCGCGGGGCGGAGGTCACCCGCCTCCCCCCGCCCTCCGTCCCAGGGCGCCGGCTCGGTCCAGCCGCCGCCGCTCCGGCCCGGTGCGCACGAGGAGGCGGTTGCGGGGCGCATCTCCCGGC
>VZTO01023876.1:1902-12023 GCA_013400615.1 Syrrhaptes paradoxus | reverse complement strand
TGCTGCGGCGGCGGGAGCCCGCCCCTGCCGCGGGCGGCAGCGGGGGAACCGGCGGGGCGGGGGTGGCCCGCAGCCGGGAAGGGCTCGGCCCCGGGGGGCAGCGGGGCGGGGGAGAGCTGCCGCAGAAAGTTTGTGTTACTCGGGAACCCCCTCCCAAAAAAGAAGCAGCACCCACGCCGCCAGGCTGTGCCCCCGCGGGGTGCGGCTCTGGGGACTCGGCCGGGGTTGGGGAGAGGAGCGAGGGGGTGCCGGCTGCAGGGACAGAAGCCGGGACCGTCCCCGTGGCACAGGGCAGGGCGTGCTTCCGCGGGGTGTAAATACAGCCCCGGCAAACGCTGGAATGCATCCGACTGGCTAGCAGGTGCTCATATCTTATATGTAAGTGCAGGAGCAAAGAAGCCCATCGTTTAAGAAATCTGAAACATTTTGTTATTTAGGACACGTTTTACTCGTGTACATTTTGGTGCCTGCAAGGATAAATCTTTGAAGTGCAAGTTATAAATATTAAAGCTCAAATGCAGAGGGGGAGTGTGTGTATCAAATTGTAGAATAAATTTATTCCAAGCCAGTTTGACACACAAACGCCTAATGTATTCAAGATGCACTTCAGCAAATTAGGAAACAGTTATTTTGTTTTACAATGGTAGATGCTGTTTCAGAAACTGGTGAATGACTTAACGACAATAATTAGCATATTTATATAACGCATTGTTGTTTATACATGGGTTTTTTAATCTAAGAGGCATTAAAGTCATGTATAATATCATTTCCTGAACTGGAGTGATTCCTAGAAGTATGAAACAATGACTTGTTTGGTTTTTTCACCCCCATTCAAGCTACATATGTGCGTAAATTCATAGTCTGAAATATGTAATCCTGCCCCAGAGAGAGTGGGTGCAAGTTAACAACACAATGTGTTTTCAACTGACATCTGGTTGCAAAACAAAAGCAAGCTGCTATTAAAGACCCTTTTTTTTTTTCTTTCATTTTTCCCCCTCCCTAGTTCTTTTCTTCCATCTTACTCTCATCTCTGGAAGCTCCATCCGTATTGGAATAGGCAGCAATTATTCCAGTCTCTGTAAGTAGTCTCTTTTTTTTTTTTTCCTAACTGCATTAATAGCATGCCTTGCAGTCATGTACAGCTGTAGGAATATTATATTTAAAGTCCTCTAGCAGATAAACATCAATACATTAAAAAGCAAATAGCTTCCTGACTAAGAAAAAAAACTGAGTTAACAGAAATTGACTTAACCTTGTGATCTTTATACAGATAAAACTCACAGAAACAAGTGAGAGAATTGTCTGAAATAGAAGACCATAACATTTAGTGTCAGGTACAAGTACTTCAATATTTGCTTAAAAAAAAAATCCTCCTCTTCAGCATTTTCTCCCACAACAACAAATTAGCACATAGCTGCTGAAACTGATGTACAAATTGAGCACACTGACACCAGTCAAAATTTATATTGTTTTGGCACTCGCGAGTGAAACAAATGTGGTTAAAAATTACTTCCAAACATTGAAACAAAACAATTCCTGACATTTGACTTCCTTCTACTCTCCTTTTTATGATTGACTTTTATAATTATTACATTAAAGTTTTCTGAAAAGGAAATACAACATTATAGAAGCCACTTCTGCCCATGTCACTGGTCCTGTTTTGGCAGAGAACCCCATGTATGCAGGGAAGCAGAGTAGCACATCCAATCTCTCAGGTGAAAAAATGCATAATTATAAAAATATATGCACAACCATTAAAACAACCAAGATACTTCTCAGGGCAAGTGATGCAGCTCAAGAAAAGCCATGCTGAAAGGTTGTAACTAGATGATGACTTCAGTAACAACTTTCAATCTAAGTTGCCCATCATGTGTGAGAAATCATTATTAAACCTGAAGCTTAAAGAAAGAACAGGCAAAAAGTTATCTTATTTACTTTGGAACACACATAAAGGACTGACAAAGTCAGGCAGCTGCTATCATTCACAGACTAGAAATACTATGCAGCTTAATGTTTGCTGCCACAACCTACCAACTAGGAGAAATTATTCATAGTGTTAAGACCAGCTTCTGCCAGCACTAGGTATTTGTAGGCTCTAACCCTAAAATAACTAGGGTAACTAGGAGCAGGGTTTGGTTGGTAAAGCTGAAGACAGTGCAAAACCAAGTAGATGCAAAGTGTTGTCTTTCAGATTGCCTGCTAATCTCTTAAACTAGAAAAAACATGTTAAAGTTGGGCTCAAGAGCAAGTGCGAAATTAGTAGCTGCTAATAAAAATTGTTCACCCTCTGGCTAGCTAATAGATGACCAACCTGCATCACCTAAGTCATAGAAAGTACATAATAACAATACAAAAATGACAGGAAATTACAAATTCTTACATTAGTACGGGTACATGTGGTGGTCTGCTCATTAGTGAGTTGCCTGTAGATTTGGCAAAAAAATACTTGATGTGCTTATGTTGTTACAGGTTAATGTTGCAAAAATACTATTTAGATTATTTTTGCACAGAACTATTTGGTTTACATTATGCATGAAATGACATTTCATAGCACTTCATAACGTATGTGGCCAGTATATGTTTAGTTCGGGGATTCATATCAGAATAACAATTTCTTATCCATTCTTCACTTTCGTGTTCCTTGACCCTTAAGCTCAGATTTTTCCCTGCTATTGCCCCTCCCAGAGAGACCACTTCTTCATGGCAAGACAACTTTGTATTGCATTAACTTTAGATTAGTAGAGTTTTGTAACAGAACTGTTGCAGCAAACAGTTCAGAGTAGCCTTTGAGTACTACCCTGATTTCCAAATGGGGGGCTATGTCTCTTCAAAATTAAGTGTTCTTAAGAAAATATTTTTATTTTACTTTGGCCTTAACTGAATACAGTTCAGCCAGGCCTGACATTCTGGCCTTCTACACAAGGCCTATTGTGTTTAATTACTGTAATGCCTAGATGTAAAGTGTTCTACTGACAATAACAGGTAGCACCAAATTTCCTAAGCAAGTGCAAAGGCCCAGGAGCAGGACTGCAGCTTTTGTTTTGTATGGAGTCAGCTGTGCCTCACAAATATTGCATCTTAGGCAGGACAAAGGGGTAAAGTCACACAAGCCAAGTCCAGGCAAGCTAATATTCAAGAATGGACCTATGTGACTTCAACCACACAGTAGCAAGGCAGGTTGACAGTTCCAGCATTTAATGGAACCTCCAGATCAGAAATAAAATTTGCTATTAGCTTTGTTGCTTTAGATGTTTCTTTCTGAGAGAAACATTAGATTTTCTTTGCAAAGTGTTTTTAGCTTTTGATGAGGTATGTTTGTTTTTCAAAGTAAAAAGTCAAAACTCTCTCTAGAAAATATTGATGACAATGAGCATAGATCATTATTAATCAGCAGTCATGATCCTCAGTCAGTGTTTGTAATATTTAAATGAAGGGGGCCCAAGACTGTCAGAGAAGTAAAAAGGCAGACAAATAGTTGTACCCAACCTGCCTTCCCTTCCTGCATGCCGCTGCCTCCTCTGCCTCCTCCCCAGCAGTTCTGAGATTCATCTCTCGAGAAATGGATTTTAAGCACAGGTAAAACGCATACATATCAAATGATTTTTCAGTCAGTTATCCAGATTGCCAATATATATCAGCTATTATAAAGATAGTTATTTTACAGCTGACTATATAGTTACATATTTAAATATTATTAAATCTTTATGATAACCATATTGAACTGTGTCTCTGCTGTTACATCTAAGAGCACAAGGAATGTCCACAGATACACAAAACACTCATTTGCATTCATGAGCCAGGAAAAACAAAACCATAAAATAGACAACATTTTAAAACCCAGCATTAAGACTCCTGTTTTATAACCATTATAGATCTTACAAATTTACTCACACTAAACAGAATTATCTCACAAAATCAAGGAACTGAACCATCCATACTGTGGATCTCTCCTCTTTCTGCATGAAAACCCACCTAAGCCAGGCATAGGGACATACTTGCTACAAAGGAAAAGTGCAGAAAATCCTGATCCTAAAGCAGGTAGGCCCTTGAGCAGACGCCTTGGATGCTGTCCCTCAGCACTTGGCTCACACACCATAACGGCACAGCTGACTGCCAGCTGTGTTGTCACTGACTACAGCACTGCTAGCTGTGCTCTGAGACCCCAGGACAACAACAGGGGAAGGTTGAACAAACGTCTGCTCATAAACAAGGAAATCTTTCTGTACACTGCAAGAATAAAATGCTTTCTCCACCTCTTGTTCTCGTTGACAAATCCTGTATTTTTCCCAGAACAGTCTCCAAACAGCCAGTTTAACACAGTTGTCTAGAGGCCAGTACTCAATGAACATAACTTCACATTCATATGCACAGGTGGAGCCCGGCACCTCAGTTCAAACAGGTGAAGAAACCGGGTGATTTGGGTCTGTGCAAGCATCTTAGAGTGGTTCTGTTGGCTGCACCAGGTTTGAGACATACAGAAAGACAAGAGATTGCTTCAAGCCTGTGCATGACAGCTTTGCTGTCAGCTGGTGTCCTGGAAAGAGTACATTATGCCAGGAAGTTTAAGATAGATCTGCACCAAGACTTCTGTACCCCACAGCAGTATATTCCCTTGCACTTGTGGGATGCCTTGAGAAGTGTCAGTGATCAAAGCACCACTGTCTACCGCCCGTTACCATTCTCTCTCTTCTTTAACAGAGAATGCCAAAAACCATGTATGTCTGTGATGCAGGGCAGTGAGGGAAAGACACGCTCTAGTTACCCCCTCTTCTCTAAGCGCACAGCAAAGTTTAATCCCCAGAATAACCTGCTCTTTATTTTCCTTCTCCTATTTTTTTTTCCCCTCAAAGTGTGGATGTTTTCTGAAGGCTCCCATCTCTCCCTGCAGTTTTCCACATTGCACTTCAGGCTTTAATGACCCCAGCTGTGCAGAAGGGAAGGCTATTCAAATAATTCCAGAACTACAGCTCAGAATTCTTTGTTCTTCTCCCCTAATAAATCATATCCTGCTTAGTATCTTTCTGCCATCAGTTTATTTTATGATGGCTTGAAATCATCTCACTTACGTCAAGAATGATTTTTTCATCTTTCCATTTATTAGACTGCAATCTGCACTAGGAAGGTATCAATTTCTCTCCAAGCCTGACAATTTCTCATCCTCATTTATGAGGATATAGGCTGACAACTCCAAATTGTTCATTTCCACTGTAACTACTGTCTTAATGCTTCAGTTTCAGCAGCTTCTCCCAATGTCTGCCTCCCATGCCTGATTTTTTTTAGTGGAGAGAATAATAGATTAGAATTCATTCCTGTGCAACTTCTATGCAGAAATACAGATTAGAGTCCAACCCTGCTCCCTATTAAATAAATAGAAATGATGCTATAATTTTTGAAGGGGATCTCATCAAACTGGTACAAGCAGCCATACTGAGAAACCTCTCAGAGAAGAGGGGGGATATGTTTTAGAGGTGCTGAGCGCTATTAACTCTTGCAGTATGACTTTTCATTATTATATAATGATTGTATTTGACCTATATGTTCAAGCACCTAAAAATGCAGTAGATGCCCAGATACCTTTATGCAGAACATCTTTGAAGGAGAGGTGGACACCTAATGGATTATGGGGTTTTGTAAAGCCTACTTTAAAGTCTCTATCTTCAGGTGCTTTGAAAATTTGGCTTCAAACTGAGAGCTGGCAGAAGCAAGCAATTCACTTGGCTTTGACCACATTTATGCAAACAGTGATTTTAGCTCCAAGGCTTAATGCATATCTTGCTAGAACTTCCTGAAATCCTTCAGACTGTTTTTTTTAAATAATGACATTATATGACATTGAGACACCTACAGTCTTCAAGGACCTATGTGAAGATAATTCATTGGAGAACATTCCAGCCAAAGTCATTTGATCACTGTCTATTCTTAATGCAGATAGTGCTTCTATGACACTTTGTTTCTCTGGCCTCTTTAATTCCAAGTTTCTTATCTTTTAATTGCTGTTTTTAGTTGCAAGCATGTTAATCCCTTTACTTCTATCATTAAAATGAGGATTTCCCATTCAGCAATTGTTTTCTTTCTTCATTAGAAACATTATAAAAAGAAATAGTGAAATATGTGCAGTTTTTTTTTTACTTTTGAATCTCCCCTTTTGGCAATTTATCTTTTTTAGTTTCATGGTTTAAGAGAAGCAGCTCTGTAAGTATCTGATCTTTACAGGTTTTCAGCATCCTAGCTTTATTTTGGATTAGCTGCAGAATTGTTACAGAATGACTTCTACCAGTACCATAGACACTTAAAAGATCCAACTAAGACTGAAACTTTATAGCACTAGGTCCTGCACAAAATAACTGGCTTTATCCTTCCAGATTGCAGGTGTCTAGATAACACAAAAGGTAGGAAGATAAAAAAAGCTTGGCAGAAAAATTAATTACTTTAGATTACAAAGCCATTTAAGGAGGAAGCCAGGCTCTCCTGGCTCCTGGATGGGTATCTGTCCATTACTTGGCATTGGCTCTTGCTAACAAGATACTGAACTAGCTATTTTCTCCTGTAGCATCTCTTTTTCCATCTTTGTCCAATCCCATATCTGTCTTTGTTCTCGGGAAGACAATTTCCAGAACATCTATTTTACTTTTACTTTTTCATATCATTATTTAATGTAGTTGAATTAGTTGTCCAGACAACCTGTTGTCCATCAGGCTCAGACCTGATAGAGAGAAATATTTGGAACTCACACAATGTTCAGTTCCCACTTACTTAGAACAGAAAAGTAACTACAGCTGGCCTTTAATGTTTTTCTAGTTAGATCACAAATACAAGTAGGTCGCCCTTCCACTGGGAAACCCAAGAGATATATAGAAATGATACATTTTGTATCAGAAAGTTGAACGCTTCATTGAGGAGAACAGCTTTCCGAGTCACTCTAAATCATTTAATAGGCTGCTTCCAATTTTTTAACATTGGAAACAGGCCCCCACTTACAGAATGCGTTCTGGGATTTCTACAGCAAGGACTCAGGATCTTAGATATGAGCTTTACAAAAGAGATCCCAGATCCTCTGAGGGAGAGAATAATGCAGTACATGGCAGAGCACCCAGCAGGTTGCAAGCTATTTAGTCCCCGTTGGAAGACTAGCTCTTACTAGGACAACCTCGTATTAAACTTTGCTTCTAATCCACATTTAACCATCTCCGCTTATTAGCAGAGTTGAATATTTTGGGCTAAATGCTCCCCATTTTTGATGGTTTACAAGTTAAGACTACAGAGGTACAAAACAGCCATTTTCATTCTCCAGACACGCACAGTATGCAAGCAAGTAATATGTGAGATGCATAAAAAGACTGATTACTTTGATAAATTTTCTAATACATTATTTTTTTCCTTTTGCATCTTTTTCTTGCAGGTAAATTCCTTTTTGATATTTGCAATGACTGTGTAACCAGTCTAAAGTTATCAAAAGTTGTTCCCATTTACACAATGGCTACATTTGGCACCACAAAGTAATTATGGCTTAGCTGCTGCTTCTATAATATTTTAATTCTAAACAATAAAAAAAACCCAACCAAAAAAAGAAAACAGCCAAACCCACAAAACAAAACACCAGACAGGAATCCCCACAACTTTAATTGCTGGGAATTCTCTGCCATTTTGCCCCAAAATCATCTGAGATGTCTCCTAGAAATACAGTAGACATTTGGGAAACATGCTGCAAGATGTTCTAAAGTACAAAACAAATATGAGCTGATTATTGGCCTCTAGATTGCAGAGCTGCCTGGTACAAATGTACAATCTAAGATTTACTGTAACAGTATGTTGTCAATGCTGGTGATATGTATAAATACATTTGGGGGTACTGACATCTTCCACTAGAGCAGCTGTGTGGGGAATTGGAAATCATGAACAATTATTACAAACTGCATGATTTTGCAGCTATGAAGGATGACAAAAAGGCTCCAAATTAAAAATATTGGAGAGCAAACAAAACCATGATGTAGCAGAATTGCCTGTGTTCTGCTGGGTACTGACTTGCTTGCTAGTCCTCCGCACCTTCGCTACCAGACCGAGTTCCTACCCTTAACTGTCAAACTGGAAAGGGATTGTGAGAGTTACACTTACAGCTAAGAAGCCCTTAATCTAGTCATTCAGGTTTAGGCAAGATAGCAGATCTCTTTTTTCCCCCTCATTCATCCATCCATTTTGTGTGTTAAGCTAGGGCAAAGATGGATTGTTTTGTTCCCCATTTTAAAGCACGCCAGTCAGTCAGGAGGCCAGCTGCCTCAGAAACGTGGTACCCTTGTGATTTCTTTGGTGTGCTTCACCTGGACCTCATCTGTCTCAACACTAAATGATCAGCAACAACGGCACAGAAAATATTTGAGTCTGAGACCCTTCTCACATCTGACAAAGCAGACAGTGTTTTCATCCTCCCAGGGCAGGAAGATTGACTTTCACTAGACATGGGGCTTTGTTACTCAGGAAGGAGTTGCTTGTTACACAGCGTCATCTATTGTTTCTCCCGCTTTCAGATGAACAGAGCATTCTGCCATGTAAAAAAGAAGAACTGCAGTGTGGTGATGGACTCTGCCTCTTAAACTGGCTGCGCTGTCACTATAAGAAGGACTGTGGCAGAGACTACATGTCCATCAAACTAACATGCTCAAGTGAGTTACCCGTCACTTCCCTAAGTCATGACACAATGTCCTATGAATGTGAATCCATTTTCTCACTGAATCAGTGTTTGTAGCAATATACTTTTCCAAACATTAGATTTGATCTGGGTTTGCTGTTGCAAGGATATGGATATTTAGAAGTTTATTTATTTATATGTCTAAATCATTTATACTGCATGCTGATTTCAAGTAGAAGAGTAGACAAATATCAGCAGTAGTGGGAATGGAAGATTTGGTAGAGCTCAAAATGCATTAAGCTAATGTATTGTGAAGGCTGCTGCTCTGAAATGCCAGTTGAGAGGGGAAAAAAAGGCTAAAAAAGGCAGTTGTCATTGCTGGAAACAATTAGACACTGGCACCTCTATAGAGCAGTGACTGCTGGCTGGGCACTCTGCATTTGGAAATGTTAATGTGAATGAATAAACAAACTGCCAGCTGATTAAAATAATACTTGCTCAGGGGACAGGTAAGAATTACTGTCAAGTCACAGATACCCAGCGTATTTAAATGAGTCCTAGGGTAATGTTTGTAAACAGTGCAGATAGTTCTGGCCATTTGTTTTAGAACCACATTTGTTGCAAATACATTGAAAGATGAGTTGGAGGATCTCTGGTGAACAAAAGTGTTGTAATCTCAGCAATTGCTGCTTACTAGCAAACTTGGTGATTTAACCATCTCAGCCTTTTCTGCTCCTACTTTTTGCTCATTATGCTTACTTGTTAATTTCAAGCTACAGTTTTAACTCTGAAGCCTTCCTTTTAACATACGCGTTTTGTAACTAGCAACATCTAAGAGGGAAAATTACTTTTAGACCTCTATTCTACATGGTACAAACAGAACAGATCACATACCGCTGTTACTAATTACTTGCCAGAAATACTTGCAGACCTGGGGTTTTAAGTTAACGAAACATTGTACACAGAAGAACATAGCTGCAATTTTGCAAAAAGACCAGAAGTTACAATAGGGGAGCAGATTGACAGCTACTGGCAATACACTTCAGATGAAATTAAACAAAAAAAAATAGTTTCAGGAGCGAGCGTAGTACACTCCACCCTCTAATTGGCATTCAGATGCATGGAGGCAAGATAGAGCTGATCCAAAGTAAAACCCTCAGAAACACATCTGGTGTAGGCAGCAGCCCCTCAACACCAACTGTTTGTAACAACCTGCTCCTGGCTTTGCAGTGAAGTTCAAGCACTCATGCAACACAAGCACTCTGTAGAACTGATCATAGTCCATTAAGTAGAGCAGGATTCAGGTCAGATCCTGAGAACACAAAAGATTATGGGTTCATAATTGAGAATTCAGAAGGGCTACAGTTAACATGCATGGGAGGACACACAAGACCTGAATTAGACAAGACCTCAGGTTCTTATGCTTTTAATTCCTAATCTGATCAGCAGAGATTAAAGCTAGACATGTGGTTTGTTTGTTTTTTTTTTTTTTTTTTTT
>VZTO01023875.1:34997-60950 GCA_013400615.1 Syrrhaptes paradoxus | reverse complement strand
ACCCAGCCTGTATTTGTGTTTGGGATTGCCTCGACCCACGTACAGGACCTTGCCCTTGGCCTTGTTAAATTTCATGAGGTTTGCATGGGCCCACCTCTCCAGCCTGTCAAGGTCCCTCTGGATGGCATCCCTTCCCTCCAGTGTGTCCACCACACCACACAGCTTGGTGTCATCAGCAAACTTGCTGAGGGTGCACTCCATCCCACTGTCCATGTCTCCATGTCTTTTATACATAAAATGATTAAAATAAAACATGTTTCTTGGCACATATCCAGAAAATATTATCTCTAAAGGCAACTACAATATGCAGATTTGCCCTTTTGTGTTTCTTTTTTTTTTTTCTCCTCTCATCCAAGGAAGCTATTCAGATAGCTTATTTTGAAATTACCAAGAAACTTCCACAACCAGATTATTCCTTTTTTTTTAATACACGAAGTTTTAAAATTAAATGCATACAAGTCTTCAGCATCTGCTCAATACCACCAACTGAAATCTTGGTCTCCACAGCACATTCAGTAAGTAATATTATCTACACAATGTCCAAGTTCCACAAAGGATTTTGTTTCTATATATGGTAAAGCACACATTTTTTTATGATACTGAGTGCGTGTTTTCAGCTACACTCAGCCTACCTAATCCTCCCCTTCTCCACACTAGGGCATGATCCAAAGACCAGTAAAGCTTTTAGGAAAGTACTGAAAGATTGTATATTATATTACTCAAAAGAAAAAAAAAAAGCTCTCTTTGGCATAGGCTAGGACAGTTGTCCAAAAAAACTTAAATACTGTTTCGTACAGTTCATGTGCTGACAAAATTACAGCTGTGTTGGAGTGACAACACAGAGACCGGAGAGCACTTAAAGATTATTATTTATTACTCAGAAAACAAAGTATTCAGTAAATACCTAGAGGGTTCTGAGCAAGAGGAAAAATCTCTTGCAAGCTTTTTAGTCTTGGCTCTTCCTTTTCCAGACACTGTTCAAAACCAGACTTTTATAGACATCTCTGTATAATAATTTTTTTATAAAAATATTTTTAATATATTCTTGAATTAAGAGGTTGTTATTATCCTGCTGAACCAGCAGCCTATAAAAAGTTAAATATTAACTAGACCAGATACACTAAAGACATATGACAGGAACAATATATTCAATGGAAAAAAAAAAAAGAAAAAAAAAAAAAAAAAGAAAAAAAAAAAAAGAAAAAAAAAAAGTAATACATGCAGTCAAATTGTCTCAGTGCATTCAGGCCAAAACCAAGTTTTGATATTATGACAAAGAGCTATATAGTATATGATTTTACTCAAAACCTGTAAGATGTCAGTAGCAACACCTTACGCTCCCGCCACAAGGCACAGAAATATTCACTCCATTTGCATGCAGAAAGGAATCTAATTTTCCCAGCACTACCCCTGGAGACAGTGTAATTACAAGGTGCTTGCAGGTGGTGCAGATACACAAAGCACAGGCATAGGTAGTTTTCTTTGAGCAAGATTAAATCCCAGAGAGAATCTATGATTGCACAAGTTACAATCAGTCTTTCGATCTACTTACAGGTAAAATAATCTTTTCACATATTGGCTATTCAGCTTGTGTACAGAACTCATTCACGTATTCATTACAACCAAATGCTATCTTTTTAGTAATCACACTTGAGACTGAAATTTCTCTAATTGGCAGTGTCACAAACAATTCTCATCACTGCTATACTTTGTGGAGCTGAGACTTGTAACATTTTTACTTCTACAGCTTGCACATTTAAAAAGTTGGTAGTTGGTTAAAACTGACAAATATGAGACACTCAACTAAGACACTTTTATTTTGGCTCCTTTATATTTTCCAAGAATTGCATCCCTTTCTGCTGTTTTACTCTTGCAAATTCCCTCAATTTCATTTTCCTTTCACTGCAAGAATACCACTGCCTTCCAAACCACAGTCACTTTTACAGAGAGCTTCTGTTCACCGCTCTACATCTCTTGCATCTCTTTAAGCAAGCCAATTCAAAACTATATGCAAGCAGGATGTATGAGGTGAAACGTGTAACTGTTTAAAAGTTAAGATTCTTCCACTGCCTACCTTATCTCATTTTACCATTTCTAAAAAAAAAAAGCATATAGTACAAGAACACTCAGAAACAAAGATGGCCCAGCTGTATCAGCCACTGTATTAGAGAATAAGAAAAACCTGATAGCCCACAGTTTTTTCTACAGCCTAAGCAGACCAGGCAATTACAGTAAAGAAGGGAAAAGATATAATATGAAGGACAAATGACATGATAATTCAGAAACACTTTGTTCTTTTGCTTTTTTTTTTTTTTTGCATAAAGTTGGTGGACTGAAATTGAAATAAACAAGCTTTGAACAACCTGGTCTAGTGGGAGGTGAACCTGCCCACAGCAGGTGGGTGGAACTAGATGATCTTTAAGGTCCCTTCCAACCCAAACCATCCTATGATTCTATGACTCCATGATTCCATAAGCTGTAAGAGTTACAAAGTGAGGGAAAAAGGCACAAATAACCATTCAGCACACAGACAGAGCACACAGTGTAAAATGGGTAAAAACCAGTCAACACCAAGACACCAGCAAGATCTTTTATCAGCTGATCCAATTGCTGGCTGGCTCATAACAAATTGGAAAAAGGAGAGACAAGGTAAGTATCCTGAACTGTGTTAGCAGGACTAGTTCTTTATGCTTCTGTTTGAGTATAAATTACTGTATGACTACACAACCTCGGGGATTTCAGGATATTCTTTGAGTCCAATAGAGGATTAGTATTCTAAAAATGTTTAATGATTTCTTCTCTAACTCATAATTCACCCATCCTTTTCCATTCTCACTATGACTTGTAATGAGATTCTTCTCTATGAATACATACGCCACACAGCTCTGTTAATTGCCTTTCCTACATACTTCCTATACACTGCTTGTTAAGAACCAGCCTTCCTGAATCAAGAGCTACTCTAACCTTTGACAGAGTATGAAAGAGTAACAATTCAGAAAGGATGCACTGAGACACAGTGCTGTCTTTCCTTACAGGTCCACAAAAATGCTAACGAGGTAAGTCCCTTTATTAAGCATGGAGTTCTAATGACCCTGGGACACAAAGGCTGTTCTTTGAAAGTCACACCTAAACACAGATGTAGCTTTTGATGTCTCTTAGCAAAAGTTATATCAGGTATTGCCTTGCTCCAGGCAGAAGTAAGGATTGAGTAAGGTAAGTTTTACAGTGGGCAAATAACAAGCCATCAAATCAATCATGGTTCTACTGTGGCATGTAAGGAAAAAAGCAGAACCTTTGAGGCATTCAGACTGCACTATATCTTATTGATGCTTGCCAAAAGGCTTTTCATAGCAATTAAATTTCCTGAAAACACCCCTCCTCCTGAATGCTGAAAGGACTCCAACTCATGATCTAGGTGTTCCTGCTCCGGCAGGGGGATTGGACTAGATGATCTTTCCAGGTCCCTTCCAATCCCTAACATTCTGTGATTCTGTGATTCATGTTCTCATGATGATACAAAAGATGATACAGTAAATCTGAAGGTAGGACAATCTCTTTTTTCCCCAAATTCCAAGGTCACACAAAAATTCTAAGGGTCTAACCTTATATCTTAAGTACCAGTAACAGAGGATACTGGCTACATGGTAAAAATTAATTAGAGCAGAACAAACCAATAGTTACTCATACAGATCCCTACGCATAAAATTGGGCAAGTTTGACACAGTGGTAACAAAATAGTTCTCTTTTGAATTTATATCTTAAAATGACTTTGCCTTTGATACTTCAGACCTCCCTGAAAGACATCAATTTACGTAAAGTGATGTAGCTGTAACTTACACATTGCCTATCAAGTCAGAGAACAAAACTGACTTCTCCAAATATTTAGCATGTTCTGTCTCTATGATCAGCCTGTCAGATGCCAATGCCTCACATACTTGTATACTTACTGCGACCATGTTTTAATAAACCTGTCTAGGTTGCACCTGTTCAAAGGTTTGTGGAACACGTCCACTCATCGTCCCACAATAACCAAGAGCTGACAGCTGTCCCTGTAGCTGATTCTAACATTTCTATCATATTTAGGGACACAGACCAGTTTAATCAGCTGTTCATGTTTAGCCCACATTTCCCTAAGAAGACCCATGGGGCTATAAAGACCTGAGCCATGCAGTCCCAAGACAAGCTAGCATTTGATACTGCAAGTTATGAGAAAAATGGACTGTTTCCAGATATGTCTCTTTTTTTTCTATTTTTTTTAATAGAAACAGACAGTGAATACTGCTGCTGACTCTGTGAAAACTCTCTTTAAGAAAGATACAATCAATGTCAAGTACTGGTGAAGGAAAATACTAGTAATTCTTGGCAATTCTTGCACCCTCATATTAAAACAGTAATACCTGCCACTTTTCTAACATTTTTCATTAAATAATATTGAAGTGTTTTGTAAAATAAATTGGTATTTTTGCAATCTTTTAAGGGAGGAGAAAGTATTCAGCACCAGTTTTTTAAAAGGTACTGGTTTTGATTTTATTCAAATAATTAGCCTCTAACCATACCTGCTTACTGGAGTCATAAAAAAAAAAATTTAAAAAAAAAAGGAAAAGCAAAATTCTCCACAGGTCTTCAAGAAATAATTTCATTCATCTTTAGAGAATGTCTCTTCCATCTTAAAATGACTACCTATAAAAGATAAGAGAAAGACTTAACTGATACCATAAGATTAAATGCTGCTTCACATAACCAGCTACTAGCAACCTCTTCCAAAAGTTTCTTCTTCCTGCTTAGCTCAGCAACTCAAGATAAGGGCCAAGCAAGCACAGGGTTTTTTCCTAGGCAAAACATTCACTCAAAATATACCACTTGCCCTCCCCCCAAAGAAGAATGTTTTAATCCAATACAGATACACATTTTTTCTAAGTATCAAAGAGGTTTAGATGTTCACAGCTCAGTGAACATAGCTGGAAGAGGCAAGGAGTTGGTATGTAAAGGATGCTTACTTTCTGCTCCTTTGAGATAAGGCCTAAAGTGTTCTTCTATTCCTTCTCCCTATTTGCTCTTGCCTAGTAAACCCACCAAGGGAGTAACTTCATAACAAACAAACGAGTCCTTTGTGCATCTATTTATCCAAAAAAGACATTTTGAAATTGATCTTATTCGTTTTTTTGGAACTTGTTCTACAGTTTCTATATTCTTCCTGAGACCTGGAATAGGTGTTCTTTGTCAAAAAAAAGTTATTTACTTTCCCTTTTCAAGAGCAGGTTTTACCTCCACATCCAATTCACCTATCTACAAAGCAGAAATTAGTTTCTGGTGATGTGACCAAGCAATTACATACTTTCTCCCACAACTCTTTTTTTTTTCTTTCCCACAAAACTTTTAACTTGACTGCAGGTATCACATTCACCTGCTGTCTCACTTCCCAGCTTAAAAAAAGATCCAGCAGGCAGCTGTCAGCTCTTAAGGCAAACAGTGGGGAAAGAGGGGAGTGGGCAGCCCAGGCACTGCGCAAGCAGAATGGTACTCACATGGTCCCATTCAGAAACTAATGCCAAAACCATCTTCTGGGGCACAAAGGGGACACTGGGACTGTGCAACAAGGCTTCTGCAGAGAGATTTCTCCCCTGTTCCTGCCTTGGTGGCCACAGAAGTCCTGGTCTGGCAAGCTCTCTGAAGAGTCTCCATGTCCCAAGTCGTGGGAGAACACGGGCAGCTGCAAGGTCTTGAAAGTTACCCTTTAAATACTCTTCATCACACAGGGTGCTGTACATTGTTCCTTTACAGGTTTGTACTGTCCCTGTTTGCTGGCTTTGTTAAGACGGTTTTTGCTCTCGTACATCCCAACTGGTCAGTGCATTTATTTACTTTCACTAAGTACATGCCCAGCTCTTCCTTACAGTATAACTGCTTGTATTATATAATCTCTCTGTAAATTTTACTTTCTTTTCTGTTTTCTTTCACAAAATTGCAATCTGATAATTTATGAAGCCTGGCAAATTCCAAAATATAATTTTTCAAGTGAATTTTAGGCTTATTCTACCAGGCTTTTTTGATATTTTTTACTCCCCGATCACCATTTAAATTTGAGGCTGAATTATAGATCCTATCAGCTCTTTGAAGCTAGCTCAACAGCCTCAAAATTGTTAAGAATGTTTCATAAATTTCTTAATATTTAAAATCTCTCATATAAAACTGGTACCTTTTGGAAGTGTTTTTTTTTCCTCAAACTTAGTAATACAATGTCATAACTCATTGCCTTGTCCTTACCCAAGTAACTGTATGCTGCTAAACAAATCCTGTATCTCAGAATCCTGACTACTTCTTCTCTCATCTTACTTGTCAGTGCTTGCTGAATTTCATCCACCCATTGCTGTTCTGGCAATTTTCATATGCACTGAATTTTTAGGTTCTGCTCTATTTTATCTGCTCCTCTCCTTGGTTTTCTGTCTCTCTTCCCTCTATAGTTCTTGTGAAGATTTTTCAGTGGTTTTTAATAAGAAGCCTCTTGTGTTGGAGCTGCAATTTAGATAAGTCTTGATCTTAACCGGTAACTAAAATATTAAGGAAAAAGAGCTCATGAAAGAAGGAAGGTCAGCTACATGTATCTCCACTGACTTCTAATACAGAACTAACTCAAACTGTCTGAACAAATTCCCCATTTGCAGCCAATTACCTAATGCCACACTGTTGTTTTCTGTGATTTTGTGCGGTGTTTAACTTCCTGGCACTTGTTGTGCACTGGAAAATTTTCCAGTACATTGCAACAAAAATGCAAAAAGAACATTCTGTTATTTTTCACTGTTCTTGATAGAGAAATACAGAGGAACTCTCATGGGTCAATTTCTGGATATGTGTTTTAATACAAAATGAAGGGCACAATATAGTTTATTTCTGAAGAAAACAAGGCACTTGTCTGGGATAAACATGTAAATCACAATGATTATAGAGTTTTCAGGCCAAGACTTCCATACCTCCATTTGTCTCAAATTTGGGCCTAGACTCTTCTCACTACTTAGGAAGCTGCTTTATTTTTGGTTTTCAAAGTGTTGATCTTGTTTATTTAACTGCAAACAGGAGCTGATGACTTCAGAAGGCTTCTGTTGCTGTCCTTACCAGCTTTTCAGGAATCCAGGAAGATCACAATGCATATATACTAAGGACTAAGCACGCATACCCTCTGACGGTGCAAACAGCAGAATACCTTGAAGAAATTGACAAGTAAAGGTTCTTTTTCAGGGCAGATTTATAGTTTCATTACTTAGAACCTTCCTTTGGTATTTAAACTGGTAATGTACCCAGGATTTACTCTCTCACTGACTGAGATTCACACAGAGTCTCCTGGTAATAGTAACTTGATACGTTGTGCATGTCAATTCCAAGTGGCAGAACTCACTGGGCTTAACAGTTCTGTCTTCACTGACAAAGACGATGCAGTATTCTGAGACATTTCTGCCATTCGGATGGCTTACACCAGAATCATGAAGGAGCTGAGCCTGAAAATTATTTTTACATTTATTCAAACAGTGAATTTTTCTTGTGTCACTAGTTCATTCTTCTTCCTCTTACACTGCTTGGCAGCAAAGCCTTCTGCTATCTTCCCGATCTTTCATGGTATAATATGGTCTTTTACAACTTACAAATGTAAAAAAAAAAAGGTCATACTTTATTTGCTAGCATAGCTTAAGGACAAGCTGAAACACCTGATTCAAAAATCAAAAACATTAACTGTTCAAAAGCCATTCCCAAAACTCTAAGGGCAAATTTCTCCAACAGTGACTCCCAGTAAAAGGTTCTGAGTCCAGGTCATGGAACAGAACTGAATAAATGCCTCTGGAGACCACATTGTCACTAATGTCAGACTAGGGTCTGAGAAAACCTCAAAAATTGTAAGTGGGAGACAGATTACAGTGACAGGTTTTATGTTCTATTAATTATCAATTACAAACATAAGCCAAAACCTGGTTTTCCCCTTATGGTGTCACAAAAATGAAAAAAGAAAAAAAAAATCTATGTTGGAAAGTAAGTAGCTAAAGATATGATTTATGCTTGTCAGTGTTGTCTAATACTGCCAGACTAATTCCAGCCACTGAACTCTTCAGCTGTCCCTCAACAGGTGTAAAATGCTTTCATTAGCTTTGTACTTCTGCAAAAGCACATTAGAACTATTTGGAGAGCCTGAAAACTTTGAATATTACAGCTACGCCAGTCTTAAGGACTGAGAGTCATGATCCCAACTTAACTGTTTTATCTACATAACTGCAAATGAACCTTCCAAAATTATGTTCAAATGTACCATTCTCAATGTCTTTGTTAGGTCTATGGAACTATAATCTTCTGATGCTGAAAGCACATGTGTAAACTTCTAACATAAGCATGGAATGGCAAGTCCTACAACTGAATATTAAAAAACTCAAACTTCTTCAACATCTTTCACCATGAAACTAGTTAACCAGTTCTATTAAAGATTTCATCCACTTTCTATAAAAAAAAAAAAAGGCAGGTAGCTACACACAACTGAAACATGAAAGAAAAAGGCTGAGGTTGAATTTGTTCTTTCATCAACAAATCCCACCAGATCTTCAGCTTTGATGCAATAGTGCGTTCATAAAAATATAAAACTTCTACCCATTAACTGTTGTACAAGCTTTAACTTAACAACCTGACATGGATCAAAATTAAAATAAAATTTAGAAAAACCGTTGTCTTTGGTAGTACTGCTTTCCAAAATACTATCAACAACTGAGAAGTAATCCAGTTTAACCACCTCTGTCTAGTACTACAGACTTTATCCACCTGAGCCCCTAGTTACCCCAGGAGTCTTTCTGGCAGTGTACTCTCCCACAAACAGAAATTATTTAACATGAGCACATGCTTCTGTGCTTCAAGCACAGACAACACGAACAATCAATAGTGTTCACACACGGTTTAGGAACTCCAAATATTTTGGTAGAAAAATTTCTCTTTTTTCTGGCAGGATGAAACTACACTCATGCGATCCGTTTAAGTGTCAACACTGTATACCAGAATACTAATTTTAACATGTAAACAACAAAGCCAGTATCGCAGATGCCAGCCTGCCCAGAGAAACAACCCACAGAGGTGTGCGCAACAAAAAGGTGAAAAACCAACCAAACCAAACCCAAAGGGCACACACACACACACAAAAAAAACAAAAACAAAAACAAAAAAAAACCGCCAAACAGCAACAACAGCACCAGAGGAGGACTGAGCCACCTCACCCTCGGGGCTGCCGGGAAATTCCCAGCAGGCAGCGGGGGCCTTCCCTCAGCGGGCCGCGCCCCAGCGCTGCCGCCACCCCGGAGCCCTCACTCACTTCACGGCCTTCCTCCGCCCCCCTGCGGGCTCTGCGGGCAGCCGCGGAGAGCTCACGCCCGGCTGCAAACGGAGCCGAGGGCGGCGTCGGACAACCCGGGCTGCCGGCGGGGACAGTGGTGTCGGGCGTCGGCACCGGGCAGGGGCGGCCGGGCTCCGGACGGGAGAGGCGGCTCGAGCGGGTCCCCGCCGCGCGGGCAGTGCGAGGGGCAGCGTCACCGCCACTTGGGGCTGCACGCCTCGCCGCGGCAGTGCGCGGAGGGGAGCCGCGCGCTGGGCTGTCCCCACCCCTGCTCCTGCGGAGCATCCGGCGTCGCGGCGAGGGACAGGCCCGAGCACTGGCAGCGCGGGAATGGAGGGCTGTCTCGCCGCCTCCAGGCGCCAGCCCCCACCACTGGCAGGTGTGGCGGTGACCGAAGTCTTTCGAAGTACAGGTGTGGCCATGGTTGCTTCAATTCTTCCAAAGCAGAACGCATGGAAAGCTAAACAAGTTTAGCTCTATGCACATGCTCATTCCTTTAGCTAAGATTTTAACTGAGCTCCTGAATTCCTGTGACCTAAGAGTCAGAAAAATCCTTTGACCTATGTAAAGAATTTGCACTATTTATTTTAAAGCACTTGTAAGTCATTAGAGCTTAGCCAATATTACTTCCGTTGATGCAGAATATTAGGGTTTCCCTTTACTAATCTCTGAGACAGTCCAACTTTCTTACGTTGTCCAACCAGTACACCACAGTCTAAACCGGTAAGTTGATTTTTGCAGCTGGACTAGGAATTCTAACAAGCACATTTGCTCTCACTGCACAGACTTAAGATCCAAAGTAATGCCAAGCTGGACAGTACTTTCTGTGACACGAGCAACTGTGTGAAGAACTATGCTGAACTCCTTCCAATGCTGCATATAATGTTCTATATGGCTACTGAATGGTGAGGAAAGCGTTTGATTAACTCCTGTTGACGCAGGCTGGGTGAAAACAATCTTGGGACTGGAAAAGAAATGCAATTTCAACTGAGAAAATATCCTAACCCATCTTAATGTTTAAAAGAAAAAAAACAGCAAACACCCGCACATACCCCTATCATTTTTCTGATGTTTATTTTATACATTTTAGGTTCTTCAGCAACAGCTGGAATCATTTCAGACATTTCGGCAACAGACTCTAGACAATATTAACACAGTAAAAGTAGAACACAAATGCTCTTAAAATACAAAAGCTTCCCGCTGCATGTTTAGATACTGCCATAGGTGTTTTAAGTAAGTTCTGTTCTTAGACTATCGTGTCCATTAAGGATACATTTAACCACCTGTCCATCATAAAACAGCAGATTCACTTCTAGGTTCTTGCTCCTTCTTAGTCACGGTATTATTGGGGGACTTATAAAAAACGATTTTGAAATCTCTGAGTTAGGGAAAAAAAAAAGGAGGAACTAGCTCCTTCTCTCCTTTACATCATTGTAAACTCAAGGAAGCTCTATTGTTTTCAAAGAAGTTAATTCCACATTATGTCACTGTCAGCATAACCTCTTCTATTGTTGCAAACCACCACGTTTCACAAAATGCTAAGCCACCTTTTCAGGAGCATTTTTCTGCTGTCATTTTATCTGGTTCTTTATATATAATTCTTGAGCAATGGGATATTTTTGGAAAAATGAAATACTTACGCATGTAAGTTTTCTGTAAACAATCTCCATCTTCTTCAGCTACAGTCTAAAATCCATAAGATACTAAAGCAAAATATATTTGAAGAAAAAACTCCACTGTGTTGTTCAGACAAGATTCTAATGACTTGCACACCAAGTAATGCATCTCTGGTATGTGTAACACTTTTTACCTACAAACAAGTTATTCTTTAGCTGCACCTTGCATATTGAGAGTGACGTGGGTTTTTTGGACAACAACCCAAGTAGTATTCTGGATTTAAAAAAAAACAGCAGAGATTTTTCCCAGAGATTTTTCTGGGTAGCAGAACTTTAGCCGTAATTATGTATACTATTCCCTCCCACCCGTTAGGATTAAAAATCAGTTTCTCTTCTGCACAGATAAAACTGTAACCTGATCATCCCCTAATTAACGTGGATTATCTTTAGTGAGCACAGAGCACAAATGCAAAGCATATTGGGAGACAGGGCAGAGAATCAAAGAGAGAGGAACAGATTTTGTCCCTCTTCTAGGGAATGCTGCATATACCCTACTCTTTCTGTCTACATCTAGTGTGAACTGTTTCCCTTACTTCGTGGGGACTGGGGTGACAAAAGCCAAACAAACTAGAGTCTCCTGAAGTTATCTCTCTTCTCCTAGAAATATACTTCATCAATTTAAGACACTTCCTTGGTATTTTGTGCCTGCTCCAAAGCCTGCTACTAAATGAAATGGGGCCTAATGGGTAAATGGCATTGGCAGCGGTAAACTGTACGTCTTGACTGATAAGTGGCTTTGGTAACAATTTAGTTGTCTTAAGCTTCCAGTACTGAAATGTTTCACAATTTTTACAGCATGACAATTTTTTTTAATTTGATTTTAATTTTGTGGGGTAGCTTATGGAAAATCCTGAATTGCTGTCTTCCGTGAGAAAAGTTCATCGTGATCTACAGCCCTGTTCAGATGAGCATGTGGAAGCAAATTCCAATACTGGAAATATCAGTGGTATAAATATTCCACACAGGATTTCCCTTACAACTAGAGCAACTGAAAAGGTTGAAAATTCAGATGATCTGCTTGGAAACAACAGGATACTCAAAATGAAAAATAAACCTACATATGGACGTTTGCTATCTGGCACTGCTTTGGAGACAGAAAAGGTGCCTGCTGCCCATGAGAAGGTCCTTTTGAGTGAATCTAAACATTCCAGAATAACTTTTCCCAACCTCGGGAAAGAGTTTCATAAAACAAACAATACTAAATATCCTACCATGTTGCTGAAACAAGAATATCAGAAGTTGGTCTCTAATGATTTGGATTTGTTAGCAGGTAAGACAGAAAAAAATCTGACTTTTTATACAGAAAAAAATTAAAGTGCAGAAATGGTGAGCTCTTCAGATGAAACACATATTGGTTTAGATCCACTTAAAAAAATGGCCTACATTTTTATCAAGAATTTTATAAAGGCTCTGAATGTGCCAGTGCATTGGGTGGTTCTCCTACAAATGTATACAGTGAAAAAGCAGAATCTCCAAGCAAAAATGTACATAAAGAATTAAGAAGCAATTACAGTGAAGGTGACAGATTCCAGGTTAATTCTTTTTCCAAGATGGTAAAAGGTAAGTCATTAATGCTTGATAACAGAGCACAACTGAAAAAAATAACAACAAGAGACTATTTCAAATCCAATGTTATTGAAGCTAGGAAATCAGAAGTTCAGCGAAATGAAAGTAGCCTCTGAATATGATGGCAAAATTGAAGCATTGCAAAAGTCCCTGAAAATTCCTGAGCATTTGCAAAAAATAGCACATGATGTTCTGAATGAAAATTTAGTTCACAAGAACAAAGTGGAACCTCTTACTGTGAAAGAAAAAATATCACAAGGTCATATGCAAATTAAGGATTTAGCTGAAGAAAAGAAAAGGGCGCAAATCCAGTTGCTTAAATCACAAGGAGGTAACAAGGAATGTATTAAGGAAGCCAAGAACTTGAAGCCATGCTTCAAGTCAATAGAAAAAAATTAAAAACTTCAGACAGAAATATCCCAGCTCACAAAAGAAAATGGTTCCCTAAAGCACAAGCTTGAAAGAAATCAAAGGGAAATGCAGCAAAGAAAAGAAATAGAAACCACAGCGAATTCGGAACTGGAAACTCTTCTTCAGTTAACACAAACAGTGGAAGCCAAAAACCTGAACCTTGTAATGAGCCTGCAGGAATGTTCCACTCAGATATAGCTTATACAGAAGAGAAACTCCTGACTGAACTCCGAAATGCAAAAGCGGATATTGATCTTTTAAAGTCTAGTTTGACCAGCATACACAGAGAATGCAAGAGGTTATCAACAGCAGTAACAAACGTCACAGAGGAAAATCAGTTCCTCAAGAAAGAACTGCAGGAGTATAGACAGGACACTTCCAAATATCCATGTGGCATTAGAGGAGTGACCAAAGAACTCTTACTAACAGAAAATCGCCTCTGGAGTACTGAACATGAGAGGGTTACATTACAGTTTAAATTTGTCTATTTGCATAAGGATTATATTTATCTCCGATGCCAAGATACAGCTCTAGTCTGTGGGTAAATGAAACCTAGTTACAGCTCTGAGACCATGTAATACAACCGTTATTCTGAATATTCTACTAGAATTTGTTGAGACATTTCTGTTCTATGTGTACAACCCTGCAATATGATTCACAAGGCATGGACTTTATTTTGCAATATCTTACTAGCTGATTTTCTTTTCCAGGCAATTCCCGGTAATCTACAACAGTCTGTTGATTCAAATAAATTGTAATAAACTATTTTCTTTTGTAAAACATTTACAATTCTGATGTCCAGTCATTTCCATGTTTCTGTTACATTCTAAAAAGAACTGCCTGTTTTTTTGATACATGGCTGAATTCCACAGAGTCCCAAAAGCAGATCCTTACACAATGTAAGCAGTATAAAGAAATTTAAGGAAACTGTGACATTTGCAGGAGGTAGAATTCTGTCCCTAGGATTGCGTAGTTGGAAAGCTTAATACAGCTTAATACAGAATGCTGAACAGCTTAGTGCGTAAGCCACAACATTTCACTGGTTATTTCTGCAGGAAGTCCTAATTTAAGTTTAATCTTTGTCTACATGTGGTTTAGATGACACCTAATTTTGCTCTATCTTTAATCAACACAAGGCACCCTTTCTCTCTTTCTACTAGATACTGACTTAGAAAGCTTATGAACTAAAACATTAATTTTAATATTTTCAGTGTAAACATATTCAGAGAACATGCTCATAGTTATGAAAGGCACAAAAATTATAATCACTGTACAGATACTCTGATTTTCTCAGACAAGGACCATGGGCAGGAAGGATGTCTCAAAAATATTGCATAAAATATTCTGTGAAGTTGAAGCTGCCTGTATGCAGTGTCTCTACAACTCTCTTAGGACTATTTTTAGGAACTTATTTTTTTACTCACTCCTTAATAATTAAATCCATGAACGTCAAACCACGTCATTAGTTCTTGGTGTTTCCAGAAGAGACTTAGAAGTAATTATTTATTTTCACTTTCCTGTTAGTACAACACTAGGTGTACAAGCTCCTGGCCAATAAAGGGCATGATCTCTTCAGAGACTATTACCACATAAAAGTAATCAATTTCTTCCTATTTATCCAATAAGTCATAAAGACCGATTGCAGCAAATTAACAATTATTTATCTGGCTTGTAACACAAAACTGTAAATGTAATAAAGCATGCTTTTGTATTAATACTGATGGATACAGCAGAATGACTGAAAACTACATTAAAGATGTCAGTTTTGTTCTCAATACTTTTTCCTGTAAAATTGTTTTAAAATACAAAAGGGATTGTTGCCCTTTTTTACTGGAGATAGGCAGAACTATTACGCCACCACTTTGCATTGCATGCCCGAAGTCAGGAAGGGCAGTGAAATGGTCAATACTGGGGCTGTTGAGTAGGTCAAGTGTATAATTGCATTTAATGCTTGCATAAATATGAAGTTGCTTCAGACTGGATCTCTTAAATGTGACCAATCCCTAATGTCCTCCTTACCTTAGATAACTGTGTAACAACTTTTAAGGAAGTTCTACATTCCACCATCACAGTAAAAGGTACTGCCAAGAAGCCAAGGGACACAACTAGTATTTGTATTAAAACAGCATCCTGAGGCCCCAGATAGAATTGGGTGTCAGCTCCTTAGGACCGCACATTTGCTGGTGGGGACTTTCCAGGATAAGTTACTGGCTCCCATGATGACCACAAGAGGCTAGTCCACATGCACTAAAATCTTCTCAAACAAGCTGGATTGATTTTTTATTTTTTTAAATTAAGCTCCATACAATTTAATCAACTTTCAGTATTTCCATCTTGTTAGTAAATGAAAAGTTCATTGAAACACAGAAGAAAACAGAAGAGGAAGAATTGCAGAAAGAGACAGACATAAACTTCAGACAGACATAAACATCAACTGTACTACATCAGAACATAAATTAGGAGCAAGTACAGTACCATTCAATCTACCTAGGAATGCTGCATCTGCAGACTTCACAAGTGCACATGGCAAATGTTCCTGATATTCTGTACAAAGATGACATTAAGGTACCTAAGGTCAGCACTGGTACCATTACCTAATACAAGGTATAAACAAAGAACAAAGGCATTTTCTTATATGTCTTTGGATAGAGAAAACATCAAACTTGTTGTATAAATTCATATTTTAAAATATTGGGTTGGGTCCTGTTGATCTCAAGGTTTTTATGCCTCAACAGATGGTGGAAGACCTGACCAAAAATTCTTGGGTTTATTTTTATGTTCACTGATGCCCGGAAATGCGAGATCTAGTCTGAAATTTCTTTAAAAAACTCTTATCCTGGGAACAGTCATAAGGATATTATTTCATGAATATTCTGCAGTTGTATGATAAATCTTTAATAAAAACAAGAAATTTTCTCTTTGTGTAATAATTTGGATAAATAAATGCAGAGTATTTTTTTTTAATTTTCATAATAAATTAGCTTTGATATACATGAAAAAAATTCTTGGACCACATCTAAAAACCTGACAAAAATTATTTAAGATGGAGGTAAGGTATACATTTAGGATCACAGTTCCATCTGAGAAGAAGCTAGTTTGAAAGACAGATCAGATTTGTTAGGAACCTTCCATGTACACAGTTAACTTAAGCTGCTCTGGGAGAATATTATCTGACAGCACTTATGGTTGTCAGGAAAGTGAGGAAGAGTAGTAAACAGACACTGGTAAACAGAGAGTCTCCTTTCATAAGAGCCTGCTTGTCAGTTGGTTTTGAACAATGCTTGAGATTGGTCATTTGGAGAAGGCCATCAGAACTAAAAATTACATATTTTTCAGACAGTTCTTACACAAAATTGGAGTTGAAATAAAGTACCAGTTGTAATTCTACCAAAGGGAAACAATGGCCTTAGTTTCAGTGTGTGTTACACATGACTAACTTGGTTAATACATACACTGATATTCAATTTAAAATATAGGCACTTCCTTCCACTGCAATATATATTCCATTTGCAACCCAAATTACTCATTAAAAAAATATGTTTTCTAAAAGTACCTCTGAAAAGTCCAGTTAAGCAAGAAGGTGAAAATTTATGTAAAAATTATATACAATTTATATAAAAATACAACCTTGGACTTAAATGATCTGAAGTTATTCACTATAGCTTTATATTTAGAAACAAAAGACAATGGTCTCAGTAATTAAAGAGATTGTATTGTCCTATGTACTCAAAATCCACTTCTCACACTTTTATTTGCTTTGTTAACAGTTTACAAGTCTAAAAAGTGTACCCTTCATTTCACCTTTTATACCTAGTAAGATGCCAGCTGTGCAGTCTTATAGTTCTTGACATTTAATGATCTGAAATGTAAATGAAGAGAAACTGATTACATTTTTGTGGAATAGCACTGTACAAATTACAGGAGGTTTGTAAAAGTGAAAAACTGTAGTACACCCAGTCCTGTAATTAGATTAAATTACTTGGACCCTCGTGAAGTCACATTGATTTCATAGAGCTCTGTGTGAGAGCAAGAATCTACACCAGCAAATCCAATTACAGGATTATGGGCCAAATATCAGAAGACAAGCTTGCCATTGGAAAGTACATAAAGAACTGTAATCCAGTTTACCGTATTTCTTAAAATATATTTCTTAAAAAAGCTATGAGCTTCAGTTCACAATTCTCATTCTATTAAACCTAGGAATAATGGATACAAAATACAAATACATTCTTTAAAAAAATAAATACATTTTTTAAAATTATTTTTAAAAGGAAATAGTAGTGGAGAATTTGAAATCTTAGGTTAAATTTCTCTCTGTGGATACGTGACAGTTTTCTCTTTACAAATATTTGTAATGAGTCCACCATCGTAACTGTATCTGTGAGCACACAGTGACATCTCACAATGTGTGCCATCCCATCAATTTTGGAACCTTGTTCGCATACAGCTAGGGGTTTTTTTCCAACAAAAACATTTCATTTGGGAACTTGAATTTTTCCTCTGTTGATAAAACAATAATACAATTACACCAATAAGAAGGCTACTCAGACCAATACACCATTCTTTTCCCCTTTTACTAGCTGAAGAACACCAGTGCATACAAGGAAGGTTGCACTTTCTTACATCAGTGTTGGTAGTTACCGCACTTTTTGGTGTACCAGAAAGCTACTTTCAATTATTTCTTACTTTCCATTAGTAATGAAAAGCAATGTGGAGTAATATGTACCTTCTGGTTCTGCCTTGTCAGTGTAAATAAAAACTTCAAACTATCCCTGCATCTTAAAAAGTGATTATGCAAATATTGATACAAGGTGAAATAAAGAAAACAGAACAGCAACAGGTGAATAAAGCTGTATTTCTGAGACTTCACATATGGTATGTAAAAGACAAATCACAAGTGTGAAGCAGATTCCTCTAAGACAGTTTTTCCAATTTTCATCAAGTATTGCTAAAATATTTTGTCACTCATGGAGTATGCAAAATAATATGCTTAACTGTTCTACAGGCAACCTGACAAGTCTGCATTTGAAAATCATTTCTCTAAATAACTTTAAAGAACACAGTCTTGATTTTCTGCTTGAATTACAACAGAGCAGAAACCAGAAAATAAATTGGTTTAAATATAACAGTTATAGCTTAGTAAGATAAAAAAGTAAAGAATTATGTGCTTATCTACCTATATACGTACACTGTGTACTATAAATCTTCTCTAACATGTTTGTACTTAGGAATCCAATTTGAGTACCAGTTTCAAAATCTTCACAGGCTTACATTACCTAAGATTATGTTTGCTGGCAGAGGGAGGCAATTTTATTCCATAAATATAGGGGAAAACAAAAACAGATTTTGTTTTTAACAGGAACATTCCTAGCCTTTTTACATTTACTAAGTCAGAAAATAAAATAATAAAAAAAAAATCAGTTACACCTCTACAGCATGATTTTTAAACTCTCTATGATACATGTAGCCTTGTAAAGTAATCTGCATTTACAGAAGAGAGTAGGAATAAATTTTGAAAACAAAGTTCCTTACACATTTCTTAACCTTTTGTCAATAATTCATTCCTTCATTTATTCAATAATTTTAGACCATAATAAACAGCTGTGCTAATGACTTTTGGTAGACAGCATACATGAAACATTAACTCAGATTAAAGCATCTTACCTTGTGACATTTAAAGTTATTATGCTCTTAACGGGTCTGCTTTTTGGTCCAGGAGGAGGAAGAAAAATCTGTTGTTCTTTATTAGTTGGGACAGCCTTAGGTTTTTTAATTACGTAAGGGTCAGCAGAATGGCTTGGGTAAGGATCAAATGTGCCTGCTTTCATGCCCCCTGACTGAAAAAAAAAAGGAAAATAACTTTTTCAAGTGCCAGTCTACAATATAATTGTGTTAATTAAAATATTTTTTCATGCAAAAGAAGTAAGAATAATGAATAGCAGACTGAATCATATTATATAAAAGAAAACAAAAAATAAATATTCCTTAAATTTGCAATGGAAACTTTAAGGAAAATTATTTTGATGAATCCTTAGTTTTAAACGTTCTTTCATAAGTCTGAATTTTGAGGAAAGGATCTTAAAAATGTGACAGAAAAAGTCAAAACATAACTCACTAAAGCGAGCTATGGTATGGCAAAAAAAGTGAATTCCTACATCGCTATTAGTTTACTAGTACACCTCCATGTCCGGTACTGGTGTAGGGATTTTTATGTACAGAAGGGCTTGGGCATTATTCTCAATATGCTTTCTGACAAATAGGATTGAATACAGCATTGGCTTTTCCTGAAACTTTATGTCCACCAGTACTACAAGACTGGCAAATTTTAGTTAAAAAAACGTGCAGAGATTTGATTAATTCTTTGCAATCCACTAGTACAGCTAAACCCCACAGACTGCTGAGGCTGCATTCCTGAAAAGTGCAGCAGTAAGCAATTCAATCAACAATAAAGCAATTTCTCCCATAAGAATTTATATAGCAGAGAGGAAAAGCATGCAGTAGCTTGGGAAGTACACATAATTTAAACATATGGAGAAAGCACACGTGGTGTGAAGGATGGGGAGCCTGGAGCAGGATCACCAGCACTGTCAGCCAGATGAGGTGCTGACTTTCTAGCAGCTAACTTTTCTGAAGATTGCCATTCTGAAAGATCTCAGCTGCCTCATCTATGAGCCAAACGCCTAACACAATTATTCATGTGTAAGCATTTTTGCTGTCTCTTTCTGAATAGTTATATTTTCCTTGCTATCATCATCTTCCTTAGATGAACCAGTGTCAGTCAAACAAGTCAAGGGTGAAGGACATAATAATGGGAGTGGTTAGCAGAGCACAGTACTAAATGACTGATAAAGGAACTCTAAAATGAAGAGCTGAAAAGTGACACATTAAGGGATGTTATCGTATTAGGTATCTGGAGTCATTTAAGAGATATTTATGCATTTTAAACACATTTCAAAGTGAAATTAAGGTTTAGCCTAAGGTGAATGGCATAAATTTAGTATCTCACCTCAAAAAAATCTATCAAGATGGAATGCTTTATGGAATAGAAAAATATCCATTTTGATTTTAAGAAATAATGACACTAAGCAACTGGAACTAATAAACTATGTTCCTATATATCCTTCACACTAAATCCAGGCTTTATTTCTTATGCTCTCTAAGCCCTTCCACATACATATATTCCCATCCTTTTCCTCCTTTTCTCCTAACTACTGAAGAGTTGGCAAATTCTAAAGGAGACTCCAAATTTGTGGCTGCTGATGGACAAGCAACAGATAACTCCTGACTTCACAGCATTTCCCTGAGCAGAGGGACTAACCTGAGTTCTTCTGCTCCTTCCAGCTATCCATTCCCATGACACTTCCAGGAATTACGTTTTAGATGTTTGTCTATATAAGCTGGGAGCAATTAGCAGGTTCAAAAATTATATGAGTGACTGACAGAGTCCAAAATAGGACAGGATTTCATTTTGCTACAGTAATCTTGTCTTACTGTAATTTATTGCATAACCTTCTGCTTTGTATCTTTTTGTGGTGTCTGCAGTCAATTAACTGTATGTTAACAGCACTATGCAGATTTCAAAGAGAAAAACTTTTAGGTCACTTGAAACTAGTTAGCAGTTGCTGTTGAATCAAACAAGATTTCATTGCTTTGTCAACTGAAAAGTTAGATGGAATAATATCTTTTGTAAGAAAAATAAGAAATTAATAGAAACACCCAACATTTCTATCTTAGGTGCTGTAAGCAAAGCTTTTAACAGATTATATCTGAATATTTATCTTTTGTCTCCAGTAGCTATAAGATAAACTTACCTTTTTAGCAGGAGAACTTGGTTTGAAGGGTGGTGCAACTGGCTTCTCTGGAGGTGGCTTCTTCAGAGGTGGCAAAGGTTTGTCATTAATATAGGGATTCATGTCAAAATACTCCTGGGGATATAGATTTAACTTGAAAGGCCCTCCTTTAAGCAACCGTTTATGTTCCTCTTGCGCTTTCTGTAAAACAAATGCTTTGAAAGAAACAATCTTAAGGAGTTTTACTGCATGTTACTCTAAGAGAAAAATGGAAAGCATTTAACTTTAGTATTGGAGAATGTTCCATCTAACTTTCTTTGCTCTTGTTTCATGATCAATACATTTCATATACCCACCACCTATAATGGCGTATTGGATTTGCATGACAAGATTTTGGTGCAGAGGGGACTACAGGGTGTCTTCTGTGAGAAGCTGCTATGTCTGACAGCCAGCTCCAAGATGGACCCAACGCTGGCCAAGGCCGAGCCCATCAGTGATGGCAGTAGCGCCTCTGTGATAACATATTAAGAAGGGGGAAAAAAAACCTGAATGAGACTATGTGAGAGAAACAACTCTGTAGACACCAAGGCCAGTGCTGAAGGAAGGGGAAGAAGTATTCCACGTGCCAGAGCAGAGATTCCCCTGCAGCCATGGAGAGTAATGATGGAGCAGATCCACCTGCAGCCAGGGGAGGACCCCACACTGGAGCAGGTGGCTGTGCCCAAAGGAGGCTGTGACCCTGTGGGAAGCCCGCACTGGAGCAGACTCCGGGCAGGACCTCTGGACCCATGAAGAGAGGAGCCCAGACTGGAGGAGGTTTGCTGGCAGGACTTGTGACCCCATGGGGCACCCATGCTGGAGTAGTCTGTTCCTGAGGGACTGCACCCTGTGCAAGGGACCCATGCTGGAGCAGTTCGTGAAGAACTGCAGCCCATGGGAAGGACTCATGTTAGAGAAGTTCCTGGAGGACTGTCTCCTGTGGGAGGAACTCCACACTGGAGCACAGGAAGAATTTGAGGAGTCGTCTCCCTGAGGAGGAAGGAGCAGCAGAGGCAATGTGTGATGAACTGACTGCAACCCCCATTCCCTGCCCCCTGTGCCACTGTGGCGGAGGAGGTAGAGAAAACTGGAAGTTGAACCCATAAAGAAGTGGGTGGGGGGAAGGTGCTTTAAGATTTAATTTTATTTCTCATTACCCTACTCTGATTTGAGCGGTAATAAATTGATTTTTGCCAAGTCAAGTCTGTTTTGCCCACAACGGTAATTGCCAAGTGATCTCTCTCTGCCCTTATCTCGACCCATGAGCCTTTTGTTCTATTTTCTCTCCCCTGTCCAACTGAGGAGAAGTGATAGAGCAGCTTTAGGGGGCAGCTGGTATTCAGCCAGGGTCAACCCACCACAAATGGAACATAGATTAACTGATGAGGAAACACAATAATCACTATGAAAGTATGGTAGAAAATGTCAGGAAAAGCACTGTACATGCTTGAAAATTCTGCCAGCATGCATCAGTGATATCAGTATCACTCAGTAATTCATCCTTATGTCTCAGAGCAAATGCCTTTTTTCTATCCAGTGGAAACAATCCTGTCTCCTCCTTTTCTCTGTTCTTCTCATTTTCTGCATTGGAAGCTTAGTTTTGACTCTGAATTTGTCTCAACTGCAGACAGCCAAATTGTTTCTTCTTATGTTGTTCTTACCCTAGACTAAACAATGCCCTCCTGATGCTATTTTTCACTACATATGATGAAAATATACTGGACTTGAAAAATCAGTTCAAACAAATGTATGAGCTTTCTTAGATTTGTGAACTCATATGGAAAAAGACCTAGACATATGGGAGAGAGTCCAGAGGAGAGCCACAAAATTTGTCAGAGTGCTGAAGCACCTCCCCTATGAGGAAAAGCTGAAAGAATTGGGGTTGTTCAGCCTGGAGAAGAGAAGGCTCCGAGGAGACTTAATAGCAGCCTTCCAGTACCTGAAGGGGGCCTACAGGAGAGATGGGGAGGCACTCTTTATCAAGGAGTGTAGTGGTAGTACGAGGGGTAATGGTTTTAAGCTAAAAGAGGGCAGATTTAGACTAGACATTAGGAAGAAATTTTTCACTGTGACGGTGGTGAGGCACTGGAACAGATTGCCCAGGGAAGCTGTGGATGCCCCATCCCTGGAGGTGTTCAAGGCCAGGCTGGATGAGGATTTGAGCAACCTGGTCTAGTGGAGGGTGTCCCTGCCCATGGCAGGGGGGTTGGAACTTGATGATCTTTAAGGTCCTTTCCAACCCAAACCATTCTATGATTCTATGAAAAGGAACCGTCTTTTTTATAAAGCATTGTCCTCGCTTAAGGCCATGGCAACTAAGCACCACACAGTGGCTCGCTCTCTCCTCCACCCATGGTGGGATGGGGAGTAGAATCATGACAACAAAAGGCAGAACCTTTTGAGCCAAGGCAAGGACAGGAAGGGATCACTTGCCAATTATGGTCACTTGGGGAAACACAAAACAATTTAATTTGTTAACCATAAAAAAAACCACCACTGAGTAAGATAAAGCACACCTTCCCCCACTCCTTTCTTCACTGACTTCTTCCAGTCTGCATAGTTTTCTCTCTCACATCCCACTCCTCTCTCCACTGCTGGGTCCTAAGAAACTCCTGTCTCTCAGGGCCAGGGCTGCTCCATGCACTGCGCCCCTCTTCAATTTGTTACTCACAAAGGCGCTGACTACCTCTGCCATGGCCAGAGGCAGGTCCAACTTGGAGCCCAGGAAGCTTCTAGCAGCTTCTCACAGGAGCCAGGCCTGTAGGCCTTCCCCCGCTACCGAAACCCACCGCACAAACCCAAAACAAGCATCTCAGATAATGAGGTCCCAATCTTCTGACAACATGTAAGTACTATTGTTCTTGCTGTTAGCATTGTTTGGTCATTACTGCATTGTAGCTTAAGGTCTCCAAAAAAAAATTAAGGTCAAATCCTGAATGGCTGAACTCGTGTGGGATACCGACAGACATCTCAAAGAAAAAATAATAAATGAACAATACCTAAATCTTTTTTTATATAGGATGGCCATTAATTTGTTTTTCTTCCTTCACTTTGTAAATAAACATGAGCGATTTCAAGCTAAAGGAAACATCACAGGAAACAAAAAGTTCACATAAATTGTAATAAATAATCATAACACTAATACATAATAAACACAAATATTTTTACCTTTGCATTTATTCTTTCCACTTCATACCCATCAGGTTCATGCACATATTGTTCACCTATGGTAAGGTTTGCATAACTGTAAAAACAAAATTAATTACTCAGGTGTTCAAAACTCATGAAACAGTCAATAAAATACTCTGCAAGAAGCAATATTGTGAAGTTACCCATATCCAGTTCCTTTCTTTCCTGGGTTAGTATAAAAATTCTTTCCAGGAGGAACATATCTTTCTTTGGCTTTCAGTTGTGGATTGAAGTATGCGTACGGACCTCCTATGGTTCCATAATAGCTGCCCAGTCCGCATCTAAAAACACCAAACTAACATATTAATCAATGTTTTGCAACTATTTCAGGCTTTCCATACCTAGTGTGCTAAAATGACAGTAAGTATATACAATATATACATCTCAAAAGTTAAATATAAAACCAGATCAGATCCACTGTCCGTGGATCTACTACTACAGCAATTCCATAGACAGTGTTACAGACAAAAAAGAAAACAGATGGCAGCAGAGATGAAGTTTTAAGGTATCTTAATAATAAAAATATGCTTAATAGAGGCTGTTTTAATTTTGCCCCAACAAGGTGAAGTAACACTGGTAGAGGCAGATGCACGAACAGAGGCCCAGAGGAATAGATTAAACAGACTTGATGCTTGATGACAAGAGGACAGTCTTTCCCACAAGTTTACAGAGAGCAGTAAGTTAGTGTTGGTATGATAATGGAGTGGCAGGCAACCTGGGGTACCCATCTGAAAGATTTTTTTTCTGGGAGATGTTAGGACTTGTTAACTTTCTGTCTTGTCATAGAAAGAAAGAAAAAGGTGGCATAGTTCGTTTAGGATAAATGCCTCTGACTACAAAGCTGCAGGAATTCACAAACACTGCTTTTTAAAGACCAGCTTGACAATCAGTATTTGCTGAAAGGTGTATGACATGCTCTCAAAGTACATGATCATACAGGCACTAAAGGAGAAAAAGACTGAGAAGAGCTAATAAAATAGCTGAATGGCATTTTGGTCCGCTAAGCTGCAGCTATGGTGATCCAAAAAAACCGCAACCAACCCTCTGTCCGTATACCCCCAAAACCCAAAACAGAACAGAAAAAAACAGGAGCTACTGGATGAAATCTGTCAGCTCCTCCAGACAGCTGAGGTAACCTGTTTTGCCTATACCATCTGCAATTATTGTGAAGAGAAAGTAAAGCGTCTCAATGAGTTTCTACTTAAAAGGGCCATTAGTGAATATTGACAGGATTAGGATGCCAAGATAACATTTGTCTGACAAGATAACATTTGTCATCTTTGCATAGAACACTAACCTGTGTGTTCATTACCCCCCCTTTATTAGGGACTTCATAAACCCATAGTCAGAAAAAAATGGGCAAACTGACAAAGAACAGACAACATTTATCTTGGTTTTTCCTAGCTTTTCAGTGCTTTATTTCATGTTCTTTAAATGTCACCTCTGTGTGTAGGCTTTTTATATGCCAATAACAAAATAACAGAGAACAGACATACAAAGAACGAAAGTCCCAGGCTTCAGCCACACCTTCAGAATATGACATTTTTGCAATCTTTCCATTTTGCAGCCAACAACAAATGTGGCTCCAATGTAAAGGAAAGATTCTGAAGAGCTGCTTTGCATTTAGGCAGCCCAGAACAACCACTTAATGAACAGCAACAGAGGTCTGCACTAGTTCCTTAGTTAGAATGGAAGTCAGTTTTAGATATAAGACGACTGGCCCGGCTAAACAAAGAGCTTTTCCTGGGACTCGAAAAAGGAGAGTCTACCACCTCTAGAAGTAGGATCAGGCAACCCAAAAAGAGTGCAGGGATCTTGCCAGGTCATGCAGAGTTAAAATTAGGAAGGCAAAAGCCCAACTGGAACTCAATCTGGCTGCAGTGGTAAAAGATAATAAAAAAATGTTTTTACAAATACATTAACAACAAAA
>VZTO01023875.1:16072-33888 GCA_013400615.1 Syrrhaptes paradoxus | reverse complement strand
GGCCTCAAGTTGCACCAGGGGAGGTTTAGGCTAGATATCAGAAAAAAATTTCTTCACTGAAAAAGTGATCAGGCATTGGAACAGGTTGCCCAGGGAAGTGGTGGAGTCACCATCCCTGGAGGTGTTCAAGAAACGTGTAGATGTGGTGCTTAGGGACATGGTTTAGTGAGTTAGGTGGTGTGGGTTGACGGTTGGACTTGATGATCCTTGAGGTCTTTTCCAACCTTTATGATTCTATGATAATCACTCTCCATAATTCTTTCAGGATTCCATTAAAAGACAACCTAACCACTTTCTCAGACTCTGCTGTGTACTACTCTTCCCATATGGATTTAGGGGAGGATAAAGACAATAAAGAATCTATCCTGAAGTTCACATTTAGAAGAATTCAAAAGTCTTAAAACAAGAATTAGAGCATGAGCTGCTGNAACCTTTATGATTCTATGATAATCACTCTCCATAATTCTTTCAGGATTCCATTAAAAGACAACCTAACCACTTTCTCAGACTCTGCTGTGTACTACTCTTCCCATATGGATTTAGGGGAGGATAAAGACAATAAAGAATCTATCCTGAAGTTCACATTTAGAAGAATTCAAAAGTCTTAAAACAAGAATTAGAGCATGAGCTGCTGCACTCACAGCCAACAAGTGCATTGTAAAGGCAGTGCACATAAGAGAGTGCTTTAGCAGGTCTTTTTTGTAAGCAAAACTCCCACTGTTGGACTCAGAACGCAGAAAGTAAGTGAACAGGACTCTCATGGACTGACATGGATTTTAAATCAGTGCCTAGGCGTTTCTAACAGTTAAAACTTTATAAATAATTTGGTTGCTATAAAGTCAAGTTATAGCTGAAAGAAAGTTTTGAATACAGGGCTTACATGTTGTCTGTCTGATCAGAAACTGTACATGTGTATCCAACAGAAAGGCTACACACCATGTCTAACATTCCTATTAAAAGCTAAGATGTTCCTTTAAAATACAACAGACATAGCTAATCTTTGCATCCTAATATATATACATAAAATAAAGAAGAGGTTACTCTCCAAACTTTCCAAAAGCAAAGCTCAAGAAAGATATGACCAAATATCACCACAAGACTCTAAGAACTAGGCTCTGTACACAAGACTGAATCCTCCTGTCTCTTATTGCAGCAACAGCAAAACAAGACTGTATAGTTATAAATGAGCAACCAGGCTCATCTGGTTTTTACGTGTGAATGGTAATAGTTATGACATCAATTCCATTGGTGTCATTTTGTCATGCAATTAATGTTGTGCAAATAGCAAATGTATTTATTTTAATATTCTGCATCTATTCCTCAGCTCTGTAACATCTGCTGACCATCCTATGGGATAATCAGTATTTTTCCTAGAAAAAAGGTAATGGATATGGAGTCACTGAGAGGAGAATGTTGCACCTGGATAATAGCCCCTTTTCCTAAAGTTTGTGCAATATGTATGCCATCCCTATTTTGGGAGGCTCAGAAATGGGAGGGAGAAGATATTGTATCTGACAAGTTCCAAAAGATCTCCTCCTAAATTAAAATGGAATACTCATTTGTTAATTATCCACACCCTCTTCATTTTCATCTAAAATTAAAAAAAAAAAGGGTAAGAAAACTGTTTACAGCAAAAAACAGTAGTTAAAAGCAAGCATCAGGACCTAATTTCTACCTGTGTTCAGCCCTCCCTTATCTATAATTATGTGCTGCTGCTCAAAATTCTTCGCTCAGTACTAACACTACATTGTATAAAACAACAACACTGTATTCTCATTACAGGTTTTATGAAAAATAATTTGCGAAAATCATCCATAATGTACAAAAAAAGGTCAGTTTAAAACATTTTCACAACACTTACGGCAGTTTGTCTCCATTACTGGGAAGGAAAGCTTTGCCCAAATTTTTCTTTGCTTCTGCCAATCTATAGCGTCTCCTTAGCTGAACAGGGTTTGAGTAGGCTTCACCATCAAAAATCCTCACAAACTGAGGCTCAAAATAACCTGCCTGCAGAGCTGACAATGCTTTGGTCCCCCCAGGTAACATCTGCCTGTTCCTGCTCGCAGCTTCGTTGAAAGGGCCTTTAAAAAAGTAAGCACTGTAAATAACTGTTTGATATTAGTGCTTCTGTTAGCCTACGTTAAAAGACTACGGTCTGGATCCACGTGGCTCAAAGAACGTACTACGGATCATTCAACTTGTAAATCATTCAGGTAAATGGTTGTGTCTGAAAGACAACGCTATGAGAAGGTATTCACAGCACCTAGTTTTAGTTTTCTAATCCCTGCACTTGCTTTAAAGGCAATGGAGAGACACTACAATTTAGAGCTAGAGCCAATGCCTATTTATATACTACAATACTTCAGAAGAACATTTCTCTCTCCCACTCATTACAGACCAGGCAGAACAGTTTAAATGCTTCAAGTTAGGTTCTGAATCCCCAGCAGCTCAGTGTGGTAGAAGAGTGTCAGACAGGGTTCTGGTGGACGTGTTTCATCACTGACACAACAACACTGCAGAAATGCCTGTACTAAGAAGCTGGGATTATTCTGCATTATCACTTCAAAGCAGCTACTGAGGGTTAACCTCTATAACCTTACTAATTACAAAATTACCTTTCTCAATGAGTAAATGAGAATACTCTTTTAAAAAGACAGGAAGGGGAATCTCACAGGTGAGTCAGATCAGAACAGAAAAAGAACTGCAACACTAATTTAAAATAATGACAATGTAACTGTCAACAATAGAAAACCAGCTGAAACAGCACATAAAAAACACTATTGTTTTTCGCAAAAGCAGAAAAACACTGATAACTTGCAGCTAATTACTATTAAAAAGAAATGTATACACTAAATGATTTTATCAATCTATTACGCATACATATTTTTCAGTTTTACTGCATTTTTCCTTTCTTGGATATATTCATTCCAGCATATTAAGCCTTTCTCTTAATAATACAGATCTGAGCAAAGAATAGGTATGAAAAAAACAGTTCCCTCCAGCAAAAAAAAAATAACACATTATAAAACAGTGACTCTGAAAGTAGATGGATACTGGAGGTGGTCCCTATTACTAAAAAGCGATTAAAATTAAGTGCACTTACGCATATAATGTGATACATATTTATCTCCGATGGTAATATAACCCATTTCACTGAAGAGGCCAATCCTCTCCATATCACTTTTTCCTTCCACTGGCATGGCTGGATCTGTGTGACAGTGCACTGCTCCTAGAGAGTTGAAGTATCCTTATTTATTTGTTGTACTGCAAAAGTCTATAAGCAGTCAACACCTGTAAATAAAAAGTTTTTTTATGTAAAATGCAAGAAGTTTTGGTTAAAAATATTAACAATAAATGTAATCCAAATAAAGCAATCTACAATACAATTGACAGCTTTGGTGCTTATAGGACAAAGGCACTATGTGGTATTTAGACACCATTGTATCTCCTCTGTTAAATTCAAAACACGGGGAGAGAAAAAATAAAATGCATTTGTAATATAACTGGTGGAACTCTTAATGAATTTACATCATTTGAATCAAAAATTTTCAAGTTATCTTAGGAGTACTAAGATGAGAGGTTTGGTGGCATTAACAGCTACTAACAAAACATGCCAAGCAGCCTCCTTCTTCATCTTGTGTGTTACCTGTAGCAATGGTTTTCCATCACTTTCTAATAATGTTATAGAAGGTCAGTGTGAGGACAAGTTTGGGGTAAAACATCAGAGTGGAATTTTGGAAGCCCTCTAACTGTAATCCAAGATCCGGTCATAGTAAATATCTCAAATTTCTTCTTGGTTTTAATGAAAATTATTTACAGTAAATGTTTTTCCTCATCATCCCCTGACAGAACTAAGGCAAATGCCTAGTCCACAAGTGTAAGGAACTCAAGGCCTTGAACAGAGTGCAAGCTTAACACTACATTTACCAGGGATATGATACCCAGAGTGAAAACTCGTAGAGATGGGAATCTGAATCAGCTGGAGGAAGAACTGCCTTGAGGAGGAAGATAACAATATATGGTAAATTCACCAGGAATAGGAATTAAGGTAGAAGAAATCGGTTAATAAGTTAAGAAAGCTATTTCTTCAGAGTCATTAAATATAAGAGTTACCCAAAAAAAATCAAGGATATGTAAACAAATAGCTGAGGTGTCTATGTCCATACAGCTCGAAAGAGAGCAGGGAAGTTAAGACATTAATGCAGAATACAGATTAAAGACAATCTAGATGAAGTCCCACGTTGACATTAACTATGGGGGGCAAAGGCAAGATGGAAGGTAGGAATGAAAATAGCTCAGGCAGCAACAGGTTAGTATCACACATTAGCTGTACCTGGCATGTGGGCGCAGAGTAGAAAAGCAGCAGCAGCACAGCAGCGGAAATCTATACAGATTTCATATATTTTACTATAAAAAATAATATGCTGGAACAATGTGTACGAGAGAAGGGCTAGCCACGTTTTGCTTATGCTCAGCACGCAGGATGGACAGCATGCACAAGTTTTTAAAAGTTTGAATAATTATTTTTTTTGCATGTGTGGAGGTTCACAGTGTAAAACAAACCATCACTTCATCAGAGAAACTCGGTACGGTTCTTTGGTTATTGGCAGGTCTAGACGTTGGATAAGGAACCAGAGGGCAGGCGACAACAAACAGCACTGAAAGGTGACAGAAAGCTCACCTTGGGAAACCAACTTGAGTTTGCTGTTACAAAACTAGCTGGGATTAGCGAGGAGGGTAGAAATAATATATCAAAAATAAATAAAACTGGGATTAAATTCTACAGTATAAAGCCAAGATCATTGATCAAGGGACTAACAGGCAGGATCCTTGGACCTCGGCAGCTCGATGCGACTGAGGAGACGCGAGGCGGCCGCGCCTGGCCTGAGGCGGCAGCCGCGCGGCACTGGAGCGTCTCCCAGGAAACGCGCAGGAAAGGTGAGGCAGTACCAATTATTTGCCACAGAGCGCTGATACCACGCAGAATGGATTAAGTAAAGCTCCGGTTCCCCCAGCTAAAGAAAGCCCAACGGTACGCATTACACCACAGGGCGCCGGCCCCGTGGTAAGCGCGGCAGCGCTGCGGGGCGCGGAAGGCTGGTGGGAATCAAGAGGGAACCGAGCAGCACCTCCCTGCTGAAGCCGGTACCTCACTCGCCTGAGGCCGCCGTCGCACCACCTCTGGCGCCTGCAGGCAGCGAAGAGCGCCCGGCGCCGCCACCCGCCCACACTGTTGGTGCCAGCTGCTAGGAGGCGGGAAAGTCCAAAGTGAGGAAAGGGCGAGTCTTACCTCTCCCCCCTCCCGACTCTCTACATTGGTACGGCCCAAGGCGGTCACGGCTGCGCAGCACCCCAGGGCGGGTGTGCGTAAGGGACGGGGCGAAGGACGGCGTACCAGCCGTCACGTGGCTCCCGCCGGCCGTTTCTGCCGGGGAGGGGTGGGCTAATGTCCCCTCGCCCTCCGGCTCGCGTGGCACCTCCCCCTGGGCGGGAGTGCGCATGCGCGGGGAAGATGTGGGCGGGCTCGGCCCCTGGCGCGGCGCTGACGGGCGCGGTGAGTGCGACCGTCCCTGGGGCCTCTGTATGGGGGAGATGGGAGGGGGTCCTTCTTGGCAGGGAGGGGACGGCTCCTGCTTGGGCTGGGCTATCTGCGGGGGCAGGGACTGGTGCCCGCTCCCGGGCGGGCGCTCAGTGGCGGGGTTTAGGCTTTCAGTCCCCCGGGGCACCTCACGGGGAGGCACCGAGGCCCCTTGGGCAACTCAGGCCCTTCCTGTAGGGCCCAGGTTGTGTCAAAGGGGGCAGCGGCACCTCCCGCCTGCCCCCCTCCTCCGCCCCTCGCAGCAGTCTTTCCTTGTCGCCCGTGGGGACCCTGGGGGTCTCAGCCGGAGTGGCTTTTGTCAGGGGTTTGTCGGAGCGCCTTGTCATCCGTGATGAGCCACGATCAGAAGGCCACATTCTCTCTTGCTCCGTTTGCACAGCTCTGCTTTTCATTCGTGAACCTTAGTAATATGTTGTAATCATTCAAATAAAAAGCATATTTTGTATCAGTGCAGGTAAGCTGTTTTTTTTCACATGGTGGCACTTGTGCATCACCCACTCCAAGACCTTTCTAGTATAGATAACTCTTATCTAAAAGAGTTCAGGATTACACTGCAGGATTATAAACGTTAGACACTACAATCTGTCCTTTTTTTGGAGCAACCTTTAACACTCAGAATCATGGAAACCTGAAAATCCTTCGGCCAAAGTTAGTGTAGGTGCCTGTATTTTCATCAGGCATGCGTATCTCTCTGTGTATATCTCTTAAAATAATTTCCATGGAAAGAAAATCAGTCATGGTTTGATTCTTTTATTTAATTAGCAATGATAGCATTGCATCTGGAAGTTTCCCATACTTTGTAAACAAACAGTTATGTGATAAGCCTTTCCAAAGGGTCTTAGTGTGATTGTTCTTACACATGTTTGCTGGGTTTTTTAAGAACAGTAATGGCTGTGAAGCATTTTTCTTGTGGACTGTTAGATTAAGCAATACCCACCCTCTTCTGGGCTGTCACCTTTGTTCCTCTCTGTACTTGTACAACTGCTTTTGTAGCCCTGTGTTGAACTTGACTGTCTGAAACGGCCTGTCATTAGAAGGGTGGCTTTTCCGTCTGGATGAGACCTCTGATGAAGTTCATGTGGAAATGTCTGCAATGAGCAGTTGTGGGGACACAGAGCAGGGACTTTGGGAGGGGAAACAGCTGAGTGGTGTCTGTGCATGCATAAGCAGCTCTTCTGTCAAATGTGAAATTTGGCCTGGGTTCTAGACATTGTATTCCTCCCTTCCTTCCTTCCTTCTTTCCCTGAAGCTGTGATTTCCTAACCAAGAAGAATGCATGCTTACAGATGTGCTTAATTACCTTTCTACTCTACTATTCAAGAGCTGTCTTTGGTTTACTTGAACTGGAAGAAGACTCACAAGATGGGAAACACAACATTTGGATTGAAACTATGTGGTGCTTAGGGATATGGTTTAGTGAGTTAGGTGGCGTTGGGTTGGACTTGATGATCCTTGAGATCTTTTCCAACCTTAATGATTCTATGAAACAATGCCATTTTACCCAAAATATTTCTAAATGGGCAAAGTATATAATTAAGACTTTCTTGTTTAGGTAGGAAATCTGTTTTAAGGACTGTGTTTGTAGTAGTACTCATGTAACTGAGGTACTGGCTCTGGCAACGATGTGCTGCTGTGCTGCTCCTTCCCCTGTTTATTCACTGGCCTTTTGTACCCTGAGCAGCTGCAGTAATTACCTCTGTGTTCGCACACTGTGGTATCCTAACAGTCAACTGAAGCTTGAGAGAAAGCATATTGAAGTAAGTAGCTGTTCAGTTTAATTGCTTCTTTTTTCTCCTTAGGTAATTCTAGAAGCTATGGACATACTCTTTAGAATAAGAGGAGGCTTGGATCTTGCATTTCAGCTAGCAGCTACTGATGGTGTGTCTGTAAGATTGTAATCAATTTCCTAACAATTATATAAATAACCTTTTATTAATTAACTAGTTATGATGTTTATTTTCTTGGCATTTCAGCAGATAAGTGCTTCTTCCCAAACCTGTAAAGATTAAGTACAAAAAATGTTATTCTTTATCTCCATTAATTTTCTGACAGTCTCTTTCCATCATGTGTTTTTTATTTTAATGTGAAGTAAAGTTTAAATTGCCATTTTTTAGGCCATTTACATATTTTTTCCTACTTGTCAGTATGGTGTTGGGGTCACTTTTCAGTTTGAATCCAAAGCCGACCCTGGAATCCTAAGCAAACAGAGAATAGTTTGATGACAATTAATTTGGTTATAACTGGATTATATTAATAATACAGTTTTGAGATTGTGGTCCAGTCTTTCTAGAGAAATAGAGAAGATGAACAAACTACCTAGTTACTGTACTGAATTTTCATGGGATTGGCTACTGCAATTCCATGTGATAACAAGGGACTAGACCATATGGTGTTAAGAATCTCCTCTAGTCCCATGTTCTTACAGTGGTGTGACATTCCCTTCAGAAAGTCTGTCCGGGGCTCTCAGTGGCCATTGAGCTGTGGTGCTCAATGAGGGCTGAGTGCAGAAGGAGGGTGTCTTTAGCTCAATTGTAGCTCATTCTGCATTTTAAAAGGACATGACTAGAAAGTCCTAATTCAGTGCAGCAAACCTTGAAAAGGAGCTTGGTCTCATTTCAGTTCATGATGTGGAATACAAATGTGGGATAGGTTGGCCTAATGCATAACAACTTTTTATGAATTGCATCCTCAAGGAAAGGCTATTTATTTGCCTTTGTTTACAGTGTAGTAAATTTTAACCAGAGCAAAGCAGAGTGGTATTCAGATTGTCCAAGTGTATGGTATTCACATCCATTAGTATGCAAATATGGCACACTGCTCCTTTGAAGGCACTAATTTTTACTTTTGGAGGGGATTTAGCTAAGTATGTTGAGTTTTGTTTGATGTTTATTTTTTCTAATACTGTAATTTTTACAGAGTTCTAGTGCAAAAGTCAACTAATAGTGGCCAAATCTAACTTAAAGCATTAAAGAAATACAACTGAGCATAGTCTTTGACAGCTTGTAAGGCTTTGTACAGCTCCTGTAATTCTAAGTAATGGTTGTTAATTTCCCCAGTGAGGAAAACAATGCTGGTCACCTGCAAAAGTTGCTGGGTCATATCCAGTATTGGTTCAGGTTGTAAGGAGTGAGTGAAAATTAAAAAGTCAAGCTCTGAAAGACAAACGCGGGTGTAGCTTACAGTTACAGGTGTATGTTAGCCAAAATTTGGTCTGCATCTGGAGTGTAGGCCCTGTTTTCCAAAAACTTACTATGTTTTTGTTTTATATTTCTGGATAATAATATGAAGTCAGAAACATGTGACACAGATTGAGTCTTTCCAGGATTTACTCAAAAGACTAAATATAGCCATATATAGAAGTTTGTGCATAGAAGTTCTTCTGCAACTGTAGGCTTGGTTAAGTGTTGTTGATGTGAGAATTGACTACGGTGTAAGTTATTCTTCTGTAATTCATTTAGCTCTTCATATTTGACAGCATCTGAGAGAAACAGTACACTTTTGTTCAGGCAGCTATGAGTGTGAATGTTTGAGATAGACCTGCTAAGTAAAATCTTATCTCTTTTTTTGTTTACATAGCCATTTTTCTCATCATAACAGCAAGTATGTTTTTATTCCAAGCCAAAACAAATATTTTTTTAAAAACGTGTGCCCAGCAGCTATAATGAAAGTGAGAATTTTCTAAGCTAATTGTATCCTTATTGTTTTTCAGAGGCATCAACGAAAAAGGCATTAGGATATGTTTTCAGTGATCTTGCAAACAAACTGTCCTCAGATGTTCTTGTGTTAAGAATTTGCCACAGTTCAGTCTATGTGTGGCCTAACAATGGTATGAACACTGTTCCAGAGCTGAATGATGATTCTGCTTGTAAGGAGATAAGACAATTTATACAGTGAGTATATTTAAAAATATATTTTTTTAAAATAGATTAATTTTATATTATATAAATTTCTCTTTCTGTTTATATTTCAGATTTGATCAAGATGATGAGACCAAACGAAAGCTTGTCAAAAAAAAAGATAAAAAGCTACAAGATCCGGTATGTGTTTCACCACACTAATAAATTACATCAGACAACTTATAACTTAAAAATTTTTACATCTACACTCTGTTTTTTTCTGTACACAAATAGACATTGACATGACTTAAAAGAAGCCTCGTAAAGTCATCTGAGATTGTGCATGAATGCAGAGATCCATCTATAGTACATCAGCACATAGAATTTTGTTTTTAACATTACTAGCTTTTTTTAAACAAAATTATTTCATTACTGAGTTTGATACCAAATATCTACAATGTTACTTTTGCCTTCCTGATGCATGTGTTGCTGGATATATGCTATTGGTGCCTTTATTCTGTGCAGCAGCAGATCATCAATATAGACCTCATGTTGGAAATGACGTCTTCATTAGCTTCTTTGGCTCCAGTCATTGAAAGGGAAAATAAGGAACACCACTACATTAACATGACATTACCAGTTGATGTTGTTGTATCTGTTTCTCCCGAAGAAACATGGGGAAAGTAAGTGTTATCCTGAACTTCTAATTTTTCATCTTCATAATGAAGTAAATCTATTGTATCATACATCCTTCTCTCTAAATTGGAGAGGTATGGATTTGAACAATGGACTGTCCAGTGGATAATGAATTTGTTGGCTGGTCGCAGCCAAAGGGTTGTGGTCAACGGCTCTATGTCTGGATGGAGGCCAGTCACAAGTGGTGTCCCTCAAGGGTCTGTCTTGGGACCGGTGCTCTTCAACATCTTTATCAACAACATAGATGATGGAATCAAGTGGACCCTCAGCAGATTTGCAGACGACACCAAGCTGAATGGTGCAGTTGATACAATAGAGGGAAGGGATGCCATCCAGAGGGACCTGGACAGGCTGGAGGTTCAACCAGGACAAGTGCAAAGTGTTGCACTTGGACTGGGGCAATCCCAGGTACTTATATAGACTGGGAGAAGAACTCCTTCAGAGCAGCCCTGTGGAGAAGGACTTGAGAAGTTGGATATGAGCCAGCAGTGTTTACTTGAAGCCTGGAAGGCCAGCTATGTCCTGGGCTGCATTAAAAAAGGGGTGGCCAGCAGGGAGAGGAAGGTGATTCTCCCCTTCCACTCTGCTCTTCTGAGACTCCATCTAGAGTACTGTGTCCAGGCCTGGGGCCCCCAGCACAAGAAAGATGTGGAGCTCTTGGAATGGGTCCAGAGGAGGGCCAGATCAGAGGGCTGGAGAACCTCTCTGATGAAGAAAGGTTGAGGGAACTGGGCTTGTTTAGCTTGGAGAAGAGAAGGCTCCAGGGAGACCTCATTGTGGCCTTCCAGTACCTGAAGGGAGCCTCTAAACAGGAGGGGGAGTGACTCTTTACAGGGGTTGACAGTGACAGGACGAGGGGGAATGGTTTTAAATGGAGGAGATTTAGGTTGGATATTAGGCGGAAATTTTTCATGCAGATGGTGGTGAGGCACTGGAACAGGTTGCCCAGAGAAGTTGTGGATGCCCCAACCCTGGGCATTCAAGACCAGGCTGGACGGGGCCCTGGCCAGCCTGCTGTAGTGTGGTTGGCAACCCTGCCCACAGCAGGGGGCTTGAAACTAGATAATCTACCTGGAAAACTACAGGCTGGTCAGTCTCACCTCTGTGCCTGGAAAGATCATGGAGCAAATCCTCCTGGAATCAATGCTAAGGCACATGGATAACAACCAGGTGATTGTTGACAACCAACATGGCTTTACCAAGGGAAAATCGTGCCTGACGAATTTGGTGGCCTTCTACGACAGGGCCAGAACGCTGGTGGATGAAGGAAGGGCAGCTGACATAATCTACTTGGACTTAGGCAAAGCCTTTGACACTGTCCCCCATGACATCCTTGTCTCTAAATTGGAGGGACATGGATTTGATGGAAGGACCACTCGCTGGATAAGGAATCGGCTAGACGGCCGCACTCAAAGAGTGGTGGTCAATGGCTCAGAGTCCAAGTGGAGACCAGTGACAAGTGGTGTTCTGCGGGGGTCGGTACTGGGACCAGTGTTGTTTAACATCTTTGTTGGAGACATGGACAGTGGGATGGAGTGCACCCTCAGCAAGTTTGTCGATGACACCAGCCTGTGGGGTGTGGTAGACACGCTGGAGGGAAGGGATGCCATCCAGAGGGACCTTGACAGGCTGGAGAGGTGGGCCAATGCAAACCTCATGAAATTTAACAAGGCCAAGTGCAAGGTCCTGCACGTGGGTCGAGGCAATCCCAAGCACAAATACAGGCTGGGCAGAGAATGGATAGAGAGCAGCTCTGAGGAGAAGGACTTGGGGGTATTGGTGGATGAGAAGCTCAACATGAGCCGGCAGTGTGCGCTTGCAGCCCAGAAAGCCAACCGTGTGCTGGGCTGCATCAAGAGAAGCATTAGCAGCAGGTCAAGGGAGGTGATTCTCCCCCTCTACTCTGCTCTCGTGAGACCCCACCTGGAGTACTGTGTTCAGATGTGGGGCCCCCAACATAAAAAAGACATGGACCTGTTGGAGAGAGTCCAGAGGAGAGCCACAAAATTAATCAGAGGGCTGGAGCACCTCCCCTATGAGGACAGGCTGAAAGAGTTGGGGTTGTTCAGCCTGGAGAAGAGAAGGCTCCGAGGAGACTTAATAGCAGCCTTCCAGTACCTGAAGGGGGCCTACAGGAGAGATGGGGAGGCACTCTTTATCAGGGAGTGTAGTGAGAGAACAAGGGGTAACGGGTATAAGCTAAAAGAGGGTAAATTTAGACTAGACATTAGGAAGAAATTTTTCACTATGAGGGTGGTGAGACACTGGAACAGGTTGCCCAGGGAGGTTGTGGACACCCCATCCCTGGAGGTGTTCAAGGCCAGGCTGGATGAGGCTTTGAGCAACCTGGTCTAGTGGAGGGTGTCCCTGCCCATGGCAGGGGGGTTGGAGCTTGATGATCTTTAAGGTCCTTTCCAACCCAAATCATTCTGTGATTCTATGATTAATCAGTTTAATCATATAGTATTTTTGTAATGGAATTTAACTGTGTGAATAGTAAAAGCTCCTGCAGACAGCTGTTAGCTTTAATAATCTTGAGACACCATCCTTTTTCTATCTACAAAAAAATTAGTTCCCACGTCTGATAGATTTGTTAACTCGTAACCATTGCTTAGCAAGGAATTGAGAAAGTCAGGAAAATGTTCTAAAAATTTTTGTAAGTATGTGAGTGTGTATAAAAGTGAGAGTTGGAGTGTATTTGATGAGTCTTTGTAATCTCAGTGCTATGTTAGGGTCTGCAGCTGGATAGGTGAAGGTGGAAAATTAGTCTTTCTCTGTTTTGCTTTGGTTTTTTTTTCCTTGCATTTTTTCTGTAGGATTTGGCACTGAAGGGTGCTAGATGAGGTGGATAAAATGCAAAAAATCCTCATATAGTCATAGATGTGAGTTAATTTGGGAAATGCTCATAATGGTTATGTTTCTGATACAACACTGGCATACCTGCACTTTGGAAGCTTGAATCACTACTGAATAATTTCTGTGTGCAGATGTGCTTTGAGTAAAGCATGGTGAGGTTCTGTCTTTCTCTGTGGGAGTGGATATATAGAAGTAGTAAGTTCATCAGACCAGTCAGAGATATGCGTATAAGTATCGTACAACTGTCACAGCTATGAGAAAAATGATCCACCCTCACTATTCTATGTCTTAAATATTCTCCCTTATACTTTGCAGGGTACAGAATCTCCTGGTGAAAGCAATTCACAGGCAATTAACTGACATGGAAAGATGTATCATGAAATATATGAAGGGAACATCAATTGTCGTACCAGAACAATTTCATTTCATGTTACCAGGAAAAAAAAATCTTGTAACAATCTCATATCCAACAGGTATTTCAGATGATCAGCTAGAAAGCTACAGAAAGGTAAAGGCAACAAATACTAGCGGACCCCAATTTTTTTAATTTTGAGGGTTTTGTTATTTTGATGATTATTGCAACTGAAGCAGTGGTAAAGCTTTTCATTTAGCCAACACAGAATAAATACTAACAGATACTGCTGTTTTTAAACAGCACTGGAAGTTTGATTTATTAGAAGTTATTTTATAAGATGTGTCAGATCTCATTTTCTAAGGGAGCAATAGAAACTTCAAATTACATAATGATTTGTTTTAGATAGGTTTTATCTAAATTATACTTCTGGTACTGGATTATTTGAATTCCTCCACTTCCATAGTAGAATATCAGTTTATTTGTAGTGTGTTATTACTTTCAGGCTTTAGCACATGTCCTGGAAGGGTTAGGGTTGGGTTGTTTTGGTTTGTTTTGGTTTCTTTTTTGGGGTTGTGTGTTGTTGGGTGGGTTGGTTTGTTTGTATGTTTTAGGGGGTTGTTTTTTGTGGTTGACAGCTGACCAGCCTTAGCTAGCTTTTGTTTGATTGGTTTTTGCCTTCTGGGTTGGCACATCTAGAAAAAAGAATATGGATGAGGTGGAAAAATGTTCTGATGTGGCCATCCTTTCAGACTGAGATGTGTACCTGGCAGGTACCAGTTCAGGTCATGCAGTTACACATACTGAGAGGGGGGGAAAGAATCTGCCGCTGCCTTAGAGGTGTAGAAGCCACTAAATCATGGGTATTTTTCATTTTCTTCTTCCCTGTGAAGCATTGCTGGGTGTATAAAGCCTCATCTATTCCTTGTATTTGCAGAGGCCTCAGGCATTGGTGACACGAAGTCTTTCCTGCTCTGTCTTTATTCACTTTTAGCCGCTGATTGATACGTGTTACCGTGGCTAATGTAGTTGGGTTCAGTGCTGGGTCATCTGTGTAAAATTAATTACACACATTATCCTAGATTATATCATAATTTTTTTCCACACTTAAGCTCTGTGAAATAAGACTATATCTCTTTAAATGCGGCTGCTGTGTTGTAAACAGTGCTTAAGAGATTTAAAAATAGACTGAATCTGCTTAAGCCATAAGCTCAGTATCTTTGTATGTCTTCAATATTAGTTAAGACTATAATTCAGAGTGTGTGTATCTATACTACTACATAGATAAAACTGTAATCCTTTTTTATTATGTTGTATTTTATCACACTTAAGACACTTGTCACTTGTGATGTCTTCAGTGGAGCTCCAGCAGCAGGCGTTTTGTAACAGGACTGCATCAAATAGTGGGCCCTTTAGGTAGGAGGTAAGCCTGCATGGGCTTCCTCTGGGAGGTGAGATCTAGTAGTAAATGTACATGCTGAATATTTAGTGAAGCAGATTTTAATATATTAATTTGCCAAACGATGCTGTTAAAATTGTCTTTATTGTTATTTACAATGTGATGTTTCTTTTAATGCAAAATTTAAATTGTGCTTTTAATTTTTATTCAAACTTGCATGTAGGAATTGCATGAGTTATTCAATCTGCCTTGTGACAGACCATATTTCAGGAGAGCAAATGCTTATCATTTTCCAAATGAACCATATAAAGATGGATATCTCAGAAATCCACATTTACATCTTAATTCACCTGGTACAGAGTCTGGTATGGTAAGTTTAAATTAAAACATTTGTAAGAAAGTACTCTTTATTTTACTAGAGATTTGTTATTAAAAGAATAAATTTAGGTAGCAAATATTGTATAAATGAGAAAGTGAAGTAACGGACTTGGCCTTTTAAGCAGAAGGGCTTCTCTGCACAAAATGGCATTGCTCTAGCTATATTTGTCCCAGAGAAACTGCATTTTCTTGGAAAAGGTTGTACACATTTTTAGCATGTATTTTAAAAGTTTATCCGAACCAGGACAAGAAGCTAAAACTATGAATGGAGATGTTTAGGAGACAAAAACAGGAGGAATAATCATGTGTGAATAACAACCTTTCAATTCTTCCAAAGATTTGCAGTCCCCAACTGACAGCTTTTACAGTGCAAGTGACAAGTCATACGACTTCTTTGAAAATGGATGGAAGTGTGATCAGATTCATTTGTATTATCTCTTTCTGTGCAGATTTATTCAGTACATGGTGTGTACAGTTACCACCACTATATGCAGGATCGGATTGATGACAGTGGTTGGGGCTGTGCCTATCGGTCTTTGCAGACAATCTGCTCTTGGTTCAAGCACCAAGGTTACCTTGATACGCCTATACCAACACACAAGGAAATTCAACAGGTACAGAACATTTAAGCAGATTATTTTATGCATATAGAAGAGCTTGTATAGATTATTTTTAAAATGTCAAATTCATGAATTTTAGACTTTGGATTTGTGTGCTGTCTTTAATTTATTTCTTCAGTTGAACTACAGTAGTTCTGAATTACTATTTTTAGCAAGTTTTATTATAGGAGATCTGCCTCCAAATGTTTATCAGTGTCAGGTGACATTTTCTGTACAAATAAGACTCATTAAAATAGTCTTCTAAGTATTTCCTTGGATTATTGTGCTATTAGAAGATCAGATGATGACATTTGCACTGTTTTTGCCAGATGAAAGAAAGCAAAGAACCCAATGTGCCATATTACCAACTTTTATATTCAGTGACAGCTGGATTAGTTTACCGATGCTATTTTACTGCCTTTTGCAATTTTACCTTTGAAAGTAGTAGGTTTTTCCTGTATTTCGAACTCTCCTGCACTTCTTTTTCTATTGTGAATTTGAATGCATACCTGAATATGTTTGTTTCTGTTAACAGCACTGAAGAATAACTGTAGGCTTGGGTAGCTAATATTGTATGCCTAGCAAGAAATACTGCAATTGTCATCAGTCTTCTAAAAAAAGTTATTTGTGTTATATTTATTTACTGAATATTTTTAGCAAAGTTTGATCCAGTCCATAAAACAACTTTCATCAGACCTGACAGGGATGTGAGCACTTAAGTTAAAACTGCATTTCCTGAACATTTCTCAGTCCATACCTAAACCTAGAAGCAACTGAAGTCCATGCACTCCTGTAGTATTTTTAGATGTCTAGAAGAGGGCAGTAGCCTTCAGAAGACATTGTAGGCTTTGTATCCTGAGTGGAAAAGGCCCCTCTGAAGTGCTGCATGTAACATGTAACCCTCAGAATGGAGAAGAGTTTAAAATAAACCACCACCTTCAGAGTATTTCAGAGCACTGTTTTATGGATCCTTTTCTGAGATGCTTTGAATGGAAATCCAGGTACTTCAGTCTGTGAAGTGGCTTCTGCAGTACAAATGATGCACTCCATTATCAGACAGCTCAGTGCTCACCATCCCAGCTTGAAGTCTGCCTGTGGTCCTGTGGTTATATTCTATGCTTATAGGCACCGTTCTGTATTAAAGTGACTGTTCTAAAACAGAAATGCAGTGAATTAATTCAGCATCCATTTGTGTGCTTTTGACCAGCTAGGTTCAAAACACATTCCTATAGATAGTTATATAGATTATTTCTTTTTAAATATATATATATAAACCAACTGTAAACTGGTGGAATTGCCTACTATATGTTGTTGACAATAGTTTTTCTTCTTCATTGTGGTGTTGCAAAGGCACTGGTTGATGCTGGAGACAAGCCTGCAGCATTTGTTGGGTCACGGCAATGGATTGGTTCGATTGAGGTACAGCTTGTTTTGAATCAGCTTTTTGGAATAACATCAAAAATATTATTTGTCAGGTAAGAATCAATATCTGTTCAATAGCTCAGTAATTATTAAAAAGACTGAATTCCTTAAAATGCAAATTGCCATTACAATACATGGGAGAACAGGGATAATAGAAGAGAGAAATCTTTTTAAGGGTTCCTTGTTCATGAACCCTGTGTTCCTGCCTTTCATTGTGCTAAGTGCTTACAGATGAAGGTGTTGCTAAATTTCTTGGTGGCTTGGGGTTCCAGTTTGCAGTTGCTATAAATTGCTTAATGATATATGCAAACTGATATGGAATTCGACCTGTTCCTTTGCAGCACAAATGTAATTCTTGAAGCAGGCACGCTGTCTGGACGTCATAATGAACTGAATGAATGCTGACAGGAAATTATTACTTTGCCCACAGAGCTAACCCATCAGTTCAGGATTGAGGCAAATTGCTGAGCAGCCTGGAAATAGTGTTCTCTTGTCTGGGTTTGTGTGACAGATAGAACAAAGGACTTGTTTCGATTCACAGAATCACAGAATCACAGAATGTTAGGGATTGGAAGGGACCTCGAAAGATCATCTAGTCCAATCCCCCTGCCAGAGCAGGAACACCTAGATCAGATCACACAGGAACGCATCCAGGCGGGCTTTGAATGTCTCCAGAGAA